>CM034406.1:3814387-4029387 GCA_019925095.2 Dendrolimus kikuchii | reverse complement strand
ACATTCCCCTATGTTATAAAAAAAACCTATCGACAATGACACAATTAAAGATCACGAAAGCCGCTTAAAGTGCAGATTGCAGAAGAAACTGTAGTAGGAATCCTCGAGCGTACACGCTACAATCACAACCGGGTTTAACGATAGGATAATGATGCTATTGATGTTTAATATTCACATTTCACACATAAATATATAGAAATATGTTACTATGTAGTTATGTAAGACACAATGAGATCAATGCGGTAGTAAAACAGAAGAATAATTGCGTTTTCAAGGTTTAAACTATAGTATTGTAATGAGTAGTATTTTTAAACAAATAAGCAACAGTATTGCGATGTATCCATGTATGTATTATCTAAAAATAACGACTCATAAATTGTAACTTTATTACATAACAAATGTACCAAAGAAACATGACGTGTTTGTTAGTGAACTGCAACGACGGCAGCCAAAAAAACGAAGACCGTAGCGCTGTTTCTAGATATATTCATTCGGCTATCCCACGGAAATTGCATCATTTATCGGGATAAGAATTATCCTAAGTGTTGACCAAAGATATAAGCTAGCTTTGTGTTGAGTTTCATTTAAATCCGTTCAGTAGTTTTCACGTGATGCTCTAACAGACAAACAGTTAAAAGAAATATATTTCCATTTCTCATAATTATTCTGAAAGGACGTTTGGAGTTGCCTGATTACAGTGGATGAAAACAATACTTTTCGTCCCTGGGAAACGATTTTGTCAGCTGTCATAAAATTTAAAAACTTTATGAACCATAGATAATACATGCGACTCATGTCCAACTTTTGATAAATTGTAATAAAAATATATCAACAGGGTTGTAACATCATTTTATACTTATAAATTACTTTTGCTACAACTCCACCAAAATGTTTAGAAAATGAACTATTTTTTTTTTGTCTTCTGGAAATATTCTATTTTATCTGCAGTCAAGGTGAGTGAAACATAAAAAAGAGTTTTTGGCGGGAACTGAAAGGAGACGTTGTGCTGTGCAGTTTTATTTTCTAAAAATGTGTAAAATTACTCTAAAATGAACAATAGTTGTAGGATATTGATAGTTTTTGAGTAGTAATTGTGTTTTTGTGAGAAATATGAACTGTATAGTCAAATGTGACCTTTCGAGTTTTCACAAGAACTCCGTTGAATGGTGTGGACTGTAGCCTACAATACAACTGCGCCTGGCTTAAAGGCCTAGTTGCCAAGCCTTAAACATTAAAAAAAACATAAAAAAGAGTTTTTGGCAGGAACTGAAAGGAGACGTCGTGCTGTGCAGTTGTATTTTCTAAAAATTTGTAAAATTACTCTAAAATAAACAATAGTTGTAGGATATTGATAGTTTTTGAGTAGTAATTATGTGTTTTGTGAGAAATGTGAACTGTATAGTCAAATGTGGCCTTTTGAGTTGTCACAAGAACTCCGTTGAATGGCACTAGCTGATTACCTATAGTTCAGCTGTGCTACACATAGGCTTAAGAAATGAAGAAACTATATTGTAAACTAAGATCTGGCTTAAAGGCCTAGCTGCCAAGCCATAAACTTATATAAAATAAAATAAACATAAATAAACCTAATTTAATATTTCTGTATTCTGAGATTTATTCATGTTATTTTTATTTTAACGTTGATCCAAGTCTAAAATTCGCTAATAAAATTACTAAATACGCATGTAATAATATCAAGTTTCACGCGAGCAGTGGTTTTTAAACTTTATCAAAGATGTTTTCTGGAATTTGAAGCAAAAATATTTTCATTATAATTCGATGATATTTACCAAAGAACAGCCGACATGATAGTTGTACGTAAATAGTTTTAATTTGTTTAATTTTTGAACTCAGCACACTTCACTACGTCTACAGCAGCTAATTCATTTCGGAGATATTCGTACGCCAGCGTTAGTGGTAGGTAGGTATACTTGACCTATTTTCAGCATATTGCTGGACACTTCTTCAACTTTCCCTCCATATAAGACGGTTCTCCTTACATCTACCCTCCATAATTGTATCGAAAGATATAACTTTTTTACTGACAATCTTCTTCTTTATATATAAAACGAAGTCGTGTTATTTACACCATTTATAACTCAAGAACGGCTGGACAAATTTTTTATGATTTTTGTGTTTTTGGAATTGTCTTCGTCCGGGGTAGGATAATAAGTATCAAATTATGATAGTCATCAATAAAAAAAAATATCATTAAAAAAACACTAGTCACAACATCAGTCTAGCCATTCATTTGTTATGATCTTTCCCGGCCGATTTCGGCAATGGTTCAATCATTTGTCTGATTTAGGTGAATTATTTTTGTGTGTGTTCAAGTCGGTCCCGGGATGGTTTAGATTCAAATTTGAACCAGGTAGATGGCGCTGCAATCTGGTTCTAGGATTTCGGTGAAATTATTTTGGTGTGTGTTCAAGTGAATCCCGGGATGGTTTAGATTGACGATTAGAACCAGTAGGTGGCGCCGCTGAACACCTCTGTAACGGTGGGACCGATTTTGATGATTTTTTTGTGTCAAGTAGATTCGACAATGATTTAGATTAACAATTGATCCCGGTTGATGGCGCTGTAATCGGTTTCTAGATTTTTATTTTTTAAAGGCAAGACAACTGCTACCGGGCACAGCTAGTATATTATAAAAAATACTTTTCTAATATTTCAATTTTCAACATAACCCGTTAGTGAAGCAAAGAGGCGACATGAATTCCTTGGTTAAAACTAACAAACATTATCTTAACCACAAACTGAAGTCATAATTTCATCTCATTTGACATCGCATTGTTCATGTCATTTAAGTTATACATAGTATAAGAGTGGATGATGGAAATTTACATAATAAATGAAGTCCAAAGTAACTAGGCCTTGGAAGTGCGCTTACAATATACTACGTGAAACAGGTTTTAACACAGCGAACACGTCGTTTTTGGTTTAAATTCAGTTCTGATAAAAAAAAAATATATTAAAATTCTGAATTGTTAGCCCGTTCGTCAGATTTTTATTAGTCCATTTATCTACTACACCATTGATAAGTATTCAATGGGAAAGATAAGAGACTACTAATAAATTACGTCACATATTAAGGGGGTAGGGGTCGACGAAGTGTGACATTGTGTGACAAGGTGTGCACAACATTTGAACTATAAACGAAAAACTTCAAAATATTTCCAACTCTATCAGTATGAACATAGTGTTTAAATTATTTAAAAAATAAATGATTAAATAGAAATAATACTAATTACGGAACTGCTGTTTTAGTTTAATAATTTCTTGATGAAAAATTAGAAAATATGATGTCTGTGGCCACCTGTGACAAGGACGGGGGAGGAGTCAAATATCATGAAATTCGTGCGACATAATTAGTGGATGGCCCCTAAAGATGAAAAAAGTCTAGACTTGAAAATAAATTTGAAACTAGAGGGTGCAAAATTCTGAATTAGGATAAAATTTTCAATGAGGATTGTTTTAAACAAGATCAGTTGACTAGTTTCTGCCCTTGGCCTGCTCAAGCCTACTAACGTCACAAGATAATACAGGCACAGAATTCTGCCAGAATCCAAGATACAACATTGATATAAATTGTAAGTGTTTATAACTGAAAATTAATTTAAATATAATTACTTAATTGTAAAGGTAAGTTACCTGACTTCTCGTTTTTCCGCTTCCTCCTGCGACAGATCCTCTTCTACGGAGTAATCCAGGATAGACTTCACGCCGAACGAACGGAGTCTGGAAAAAAAATTGTATATTAAAACAATGTCACAAGTACAGTAGAAATATTAAGTTTGAGGCATACATAGATTCTTCTTTCGTTCCTTAGTCTGGCTTAAACTTAAAATCTGCTGGACCGATTTGGATGGAATTTTGTCTAAGCGTCTGAGTGGATGGTTGGTTTAGATTCACAATTAGACCCGGTAAGTGGCGCTGCAATTGAGTAGCAGATTTTAATTTTTTTAGGACCGGGCAGTCTGCTGGACCCACTAGTTTGAATAATAATCGAAAGAATCGCAATCAATACCTACTTTTATGCCTATTTTAGGTAACAAAAATTCAGTGTATCTCAACTTACCTATCAATAGTAGGCCTGATCTTGTTCTGGTCTTCGCCGGCAACGAACTGCCCGTAGAAGGTAGCCTTCATGATGATCTCGAACATCCTCTGGCCGACTACCTGTCGAAGTCTTTTCATCAACTGGAAAGATAGAAAAGCATATGTCAGTCATAGACCAGGCTTTAAAAATTAAATTCGCAAGCATTCTTTTAGTAGAATGAAAAATATATACTAATAATGATATTCGCCTCATAAAGTAATTCTGAAAAGCTCCTAAACGCTACGAAACTAGATGCGCTAGATGACATTTTTCTGTCGGTTTTTGGCAATTTTATCATTTAATCTAATTTTAATGTAATGTAAATAAACCTGAGTAATTCAGATAATATTATTAAACAACCACTCTCATTATTATTCAACATCCCTTTTGATGATCTCTCGTGGACACAGGCCACCCTGCCTATAAGGTTCGGCGGCCTGGGAATACACATTTCAGACATAGCATTACCCGCCCTCTTGGCCTCAGTGAATAGCACCGTGGACGTCATCGGTAAAATATTAATTCCATTACTTAGTGGTTTTGCGGTCCCGTGTTTGGCTGCGGCCAAAAATGCGTGGTCGCTGGCTGACCGAATCAAAATTTACCCTTGAACCTAAAGCGCCAGAAGCATTGGGACGAGCCGCTCAGTCTTATAACGTATCAGAAACTCTTTTCTTCTTGTACGGGATGGGCTGAGCGTGCTCGCCTCTTAGCTGTCTAATGTTTGCTCTGGCACAGGCACTGCCCTCGGTGAATCTTGGCACACTTTTAGATGATACTACTTTCAGAATGTGCGCTAGCATTCGCCTGGCGTCAATCTCTGTTGTCCCTCACCTCTGACAATGCGGGGATAAGGAGCACCTGTTAATACACCACGGACATTATCAACCGGGCTCTTGTCACCGCCGGCGTACCTGCCGTCCTAGAACCAAACGGCTTGTGCCGCGACGATATCAAGAGACCGGATGGGGTGTCGTTAGTACCTTGGAATATGGGCCGCCCCTTAGAGTAGGATGCTACTTGCGTTGGCACTGGCGGTGTCCCATCTTTCAAGTACGTGCATTATTGCAGGTTCCGCTGCAGCCAAACAGAAGACTCTCAAGCGCCGCAAGTACGCCGCCATCGGAAATAGTTACACATCTGCGGCGTTTGGGGTAGAAAATCTGGGTCTGTGAGGTCCTAACGCTCTAAAACATTATCGAGACGTTGGTAGACCTCTCACGTAGCCAACAGGCTGGCGTCTATTTTCCTCAAAGGTTGAATAAGGTAGAGAAGAATTCTCTGAGGGTATATTCACAGAAGTTTTAAATTGATATAAATTTATATGCTTTAAAAACTTATTTTGTATTGACTTTATCTGTGCAGAAACGGAGAAAATTTCCTGCGGCCGGGTGGCCTGTCGTAAGAGGCGACAAAATAACTCACAGCCAGGTGGTAGGGCATTTGCTCGACTGGATGGCTACCACCCCTGGTCTAAAGTATGTCGCCATAACAACCTTGAGTTGTGTTCCGGCATTAGTGACCAGGTTCCAGTCTCCCTTAAGAGAGCAACAATGCATTTGTAGCCCCTTTGGTGTTGCAAATGTCTATAGGCGATGGTAACCGCTTTCCATCAAGTGGGCCGTCTGCCTGTCTGCTGAACTCCTGCAATAAAAAAATAAATAAAAAATCTCGATACTCTTAAATCTTAATGTAAATATTATACTGTGAGTTTACCACAGTACATTAACAAATACGACGTTATGGCAATGCAAATACTTTCAGTAATAGAAAAACAGAAAAAACAAGAGAAAAATGACATGCGATGGTCACTAATTATAATACAGTGTCCAGTAGTTTTTGTGTTACATTTTTTACTGGGCCATTGTCATACCTAATGTCATATTTCCACGATCTAAAGTAACATAAGTACGCATATCAGCCGTTCCGACGTGAAGCTAGCGTTCATTCGCACGGTCTAATGAGCATACAAACCAAATTTCTTGAAAAGAAACTTAACGCGATGATAATACGGAAGAAAGTGCATAGGTCAATAACACACATTGCACGGTCTTAAAATAACTAGTTGCATACTACTTGGTAACAGATAGACATGCTAGTAATGTGACACGTAACATTGTTAGTAAATCGACGTACAGGTGACGAAGCATGCGGACAGAGTTGAAATTGGGTACCCTATTAATCACTACACTATCCCACAATTTATGCATTTTTGTGGTACACTTAACTGAGAAACTATCACACTTTCAGACTTGGGCTTTGACATAGCAATTTCAATTTATTTATAGATGTGTTATCTATCATAAATATATTATTTTATACAAGTTATAAAACCAATAAGACATGTGTAATATTAACTGAACTTTATAACTAACGCCATCTGTTAGAAAACTAAAGAACTAATATCGATGTAAACAGAATGTTGTTTAGTTGTAAAATACGGCGGATTTTTTTGGTTCAGCACATATATTATTACTATGAGAAAACTTCGCGAGCCCTCTTAAAGCACCGCTTTTTGCTAGTATTATAAAATTCTAAAAATGCCATGTCTGTACATTGAAACTATTTAAAAAAAAGAACTGGAATAGACTATAATTAATATAAACGATGGAGAACAGGATAAAAAAAATCAGACTTATTGTCTGTTTGTTCGGGACTTACGTAAAAACTACTAAGCCGATTTCGATGTGGTTTTCGCTAATCAACAGCTAATTCTTAGACTTGAAATCTGCGCTACGTTGAGCGCCTTCGCTTCGCGAAGGAACTCGCCCCAAAAACCCCGATAAAGTTGTAAGGTCTTCGGACCAACAACATAAAGTCAAGTCCAATAAAAAAAAAGTAATGGCTAGCGCACGCGTCCTACACCCAAAAAGGACGCGGGTTGAATCTTGGTCGGAACGTATGCCCCACTTAGGCAGTTTTCTGACCTAATGTACATATTGTTACAATTATCACGTGTTAACAACGGCGAAGGAAAACATTGTGATGCAACCTGCACATCGAGATAACCGATGTGTCAAACCTGCCAAGCCGCCTTGGACAAGCGTGGCGGGAATACTGTCTGTTCCCATTATAATGGGAAGCCCGAGCCCAGCAGTGAGACATTTATGGGCGGTTATTATATATTAGTATTAACATATTTACTTTTTTAAAATTTATTATCCAATATGCTTACATTCATATACATTAGAAAACACATTTGAACTGTGGCACAGAAACCTCATGGGTTCATTCGTGCAACATGGAGTCGTGTACACAATATTGTTATATTAAAAAAAGCAAAAAAAAAGATCCCGACGAATTGCGAACCTCCTCCTTTTTAGAAGTCGGTTAAAAAATAGGAGCAGAGGCGAATAATTATTAACATCATTCTAGTGTTTGGTTCTGATTTGATAATAAGAGCGGGGTATCATCATTCTAGCATATGGTTCTCATTTTAGTCCCAGCTCTGCACATGTGAGCATCATGGTCCGCTTTGGGAATCAATGTAGAATCTTTTTAGATTATATTATATCATTATATATATTTCTAAAGTAATTTAATTATTTATTTAAATCTAACATCTATTAACAAAAACTAAAATATGCTATAAATAAACCTACCTTAAAAATATATACAATAGTAAAAAAACTAAAATTAGATTATATTTGATTGATTTGTGGTTATTTTTGTACTTGGATTGCAGGTCCTCTGGGATATCATTTATAATAATTGATACCATACATTCCTCACGCCTTGTCCTATACACATTATTATATTTATTTTTATCCGTGCAGGAACGAAGAAAGAATACAATTTCCTGCGGCCGGGCGGCCTGTCGTAAGAGGCGACTTAACAACCCACAGCCAGGTGGTAAGGCATTTGCCCGACTGGACGGCTACCACCCCTGTTCTAGAGCATGCCGCCATAACAACTTTGAGTTGTGTTCCAGCATTAGTAACCAGGTTCCAGACTCACTTAAGAGAGCAGCAGCGCATTTGTAGCACCTTTGGTGTTGCAAATACCCATAGGCGATGGTAACCGCTTGCCATCCAGTGGGCCGTCTGCCTGTCTGCTGTACTCCAGCAATAAAAAAATAAAAAAATTAGGAATAATATATATACATGAGTCAGATCTCGTTCGCATGTAGTTAGGTCTAGTCTTCTTAACTAATAGTTGAGGGTTGTTACATTCAGTTAGTTTTGAAAATTTAACCTTGTCAAATATACTCATAACTTTAGAATATTTGAATAATTCTTTATAATTATCTTTATTACTACTATTATATTTATTACTCTTTCATAAAAAAACTCCTATTGTTCAGTAATTTTACTACTTTGTAAGGATAAAAAAAAGTAAGAGTAAAAAATAAAAGAGTTGAAATGTAAATTTTTACTGTCTATGAAAAACTTCTATTAGATTTTTTCTTTAAAAAATGGTACTTCGCTAGGTGGTAGGACATTTGCCCGACTGGATGGCTACCACCCCTGGTCTAAGGTATGTCGCCATAACAACCTTGAGTTGTGTGCCGGCATTAATGACCAGGTTCCAGTCTCCCTTAAGAGAACAGCAGCGCATTTGTAGCACCTTTGGTGTTGCAAATATCTGCAATAAAAAAAATAAAAAAAAAAAAAACGCGAATAAATGCAAGTTACAGTGTAGCATAACGACGTTCAGCCAATGTGACTTTGTATGAAAAGTACGTATCAAGGAGACTCGATGCAGATATTAAATTTTAAAAATGATATAACCGGAATTATTATGAATATGTATGTATTTCCGAAACGTAAGACTTGATAATTATATTTACGTAATTGTTTACAGTAATAAGTACTCTACGTTTGTGCCCGTCTTTGAAACTACATTTACACAGACCAACATACATTGTGTATTATGTCTATACATTACGCTTGTGCTATGGGTGATATACAATGGACCACTCTGGGGCCGCTCCCAGACACCCAGACCATAGTAAATAACAGTTAGTTCGTTAAGAAAGAAAGAAAATAGGTTTATTTTAAGAACGAACATATACAACTGAAACAAATGCATTTAAAGTAATAACGCAACAAAACAAGGAGATAAACAACCACGAAATATCAATAAAAGATATACATATTGAATAATAAATAATAACAGCTCTTAAACGTCCCACTGCTGGTCTCCGGCCTCCCTGTAGAGGAACGGACAGAATACCCGCCACACTTGTCCAAGGAAGCTTGGCAGGTGTTGTCCTCCACCGTTGTTGGTTGGTCTAATGCCCAAACACCACTTAGGCAGTTTTCTGACCTACTGGTCAGAAAACTGCCTAAGTGGTGCATACGTTCTGGCCAGTTTAGCCTACATCCGCCAATATATTATAACTCAAAATAAACTTCATAATACAATTTTTCACTGTTTGGTCTAAAAATATTTTAATCAGATTTATTTCGATCCAAACCGGACCTATGTTTAATCACCGGTCTTATTGACTCTCTAATCTGTGCTGCATAATGTAAAACTCGCATCTCGTTCTCTCGCAGGCTTAGTCCTAAAGATTTATGTGTTTATCTCTTTTTGGCGTCGCCTTTTCTTTTCATCGAGTTTCAAATCACAACGATTCTAAAGAAATGTCACTTCAAAAACCACGCGGACGAAGTCGCGGGCACAGCTAGTTCTAAATAAATCTTTTTTCTTTCTTTCAACTGTATAACCAGTATAGGCTGTTATTGTTATGGACGTATGAACGATCTGTGAAAAATATTTGACAGACTATTTAATTTTCATCATACGATCGCTTTAATGTTGTTAATGGCGGTGTGCAAGGTCATAGTCAAGGCCTTGCTTTTGTAAACCGGCTGTACGTAATTATTTGTTTTAAAGATGGCTACACTCTACATGTTTTTTTCTTTAGTAATTTTTTTGAAACATTTTTTCCGCTTAAAATAGTTTGTATGTGATTAGCTAACAATGGCTTCAGAGCCACTAGAAGGAGGATTTGGCGAGATTATGTCATCATCATGAGAGCAGTAAGATCATCATGAGAGCAGTAAGTTCCGGTTGTCCGCTTTCCTAGATTTTGTTTTCTACTTCACTCGGTCTTCGGCTGTCGCGACGTGGAGTTTCCTAATCTGGGTGTAGACTAGCGTCGTTAGCCGTACTCGCCCATGAAAGGGTTTGGCGGGAATATGTAAATACTAAAAATTACCGTTGGGTAACCAACCGAAATTTAAAAAATTTGGCCATCCGGCTAATAAATGTTCATTAGCCGACTAAAAAAACTAGCTGATAGCTATTTATCTAATGTGAGACTTGACAACCAATGGTTGACGGTTCTATATCCTATCTACTATTTATTGACTTGCCTTACTATCAGTGAAATTTTGACGTTACTTGTATGAAGCTTACATAACATTTTAACCGATACTAAAGCAAAAGAAGGATTGTTAAGATATAAGAACGGGCAATAAATAGGTAAGTCGTAAACTTGTCCATTGTTACTTTTATTTCACAACCATTAGGCATTTGGTGAAGTGGCGGAAAACTTGCCTTGGCTATTTTGTGAACAACCGCTAACTAGCTGTGGCTTATACTACTTTTTATTAGCTGGTACATATCTCTACTAAATATAAGTAATAATTAGTCTATGGTAACACCACTCATTACATTACGGCAACATGACAATAAAATTAACGTCGCAAAATTCAAAATCTTATTTACTTCGATATTCCGTCAACATTTTCCCTTAAGTATGTATTAATTCAATTTCCCAAAACAAATCAAGTTGTCAAGTCTCGAAGCAGGCTAAAAGCTACGATAAAATCAATGTTGTCAAGCAACAGAACTTAATTTAATCACCCACGATGCCATCAAGATGTAATCACTATCGATCTAACATGGGAAGCCAAAATGTGCCAGCCATGTTTATTGAGTTTATTGCTAGACAAACTATTGTTGGGTACTTTATCTATGTATTTATATTATTAAGGCGTTTGATTTTAAGATCCTGACATAAAGATTCTTAGTGTAACAGAAAAGTTGCACTAATTTAACATTCTACTTATTATTATTTTTTTAGTTTATTGCTTGGAAGCTGGATCATTAAGCCAGATTCAAGAAGTTGTTACAGATTGCAATATTGATAATTTTTAATTATTAAAAACATAGTAAGTTACTTCTAAGTTTTTTTATAGCTGGAGTACAGCAGACAGGCAGACGGCCCACCTGATGGAAAGCGGTTACCGTCGCCTATGGACGTTTGCAACACCAGAGGTGTCACCAACGCGCTGCCGGGAAGAAATTTTACGACACCCTTTTTAAAAAACCCCATATCGTAGCGCTGTGGGAAAACCACGGCTGGGAGCTCATTCCAAATCCCCACGTTGCGCAAGAGAAACGTTGCGTACAAGAGCAAAGCGGCTCTAGGAAGTGGGGATGAACGCCTAGCCGATGGCGTACGGTGCGGTGGTAAAAAGAAGACGAAGGCACCATTCTAAACAAGTTGTGTATCCTGCTTAATGAGTCATCAACATTCTGACAGCTAACTAAAAATTAAAAAGTAGGGTTGCCAACATTACGTTCAAAAGATCCATGTTTTATTATAAGTGTTATGTTTTTGTACATGTTTCATATATGCACTTACAGTGTAATGTATGTTTTTAATCAAAATTTATCTATAATACTCAGAGAACTATGATAATCAAATTTGTAACACAGTATAATACTGTTTTTTTATGACTATAGACTGTTGAAAATCTAATAAATAAATAAACACTGCTTATGTATGGGTAACATATAAAAAACAACTCTGGAGCAAGTCTCATCCCAGTGACACTCAGATCGGAGTAAATAACGCATCCAACATTCAGACCATTACACTATCGAAACTGTCAAATCTGCATGATATATATGTATGATAGAGAATATTTATTTTATTACTAAAATACAATAAATTCCACAAGGTACAGGATTATTTATTAATTTATTCACTAAGAAGATAATTGTAAATGAGTATTTGTAAATTCGAGTGTTTATGATATAAATTTAAAAAGTAGGTCGCAAAATAACGCTTGTGTTACCGCCTTCTCTAAAATGTAAAATACTGCACACATTAAAGCAGCTTACACATGCAAATGACCTACGTATACATTATTTGACTTGCAAATCACATTCGACAAACTGGTTTAAAGCGTAGTGCAGAAAGTATTATAACTACTTATTCTAAGTCTAAGATGATTTCGAGAGTTCAACTAGTGAACAATTTAACCTCCATCTTAGATAAGCTCTGGATATAGAATGAATCTAGATTTTAGAAGAGCGATAACAGAGTTATATACTTGCACTTGTGTGTAGGTACTGAAATTTAAACCTAATAGATTATTTGGTAAGCATTAAATCAGGACTTAAAATCAATCAAATCAAATCATTTTTGTTGCAAGCTAAGTGTTATATAGAACATAACTGAGAATAGTACTTATTACTTAGTTGGCCTTTAATAGCATCGCAATATTAATAACGTGACAAGTAACTATGGAATTGACTCAAGTCAATTCCATATACAAATTCATAAATAATTTACAGGGACATACATACCAAATTGTTTAAACGATAGAAGACAGAAATATAGACAACGAACGACGTTTAAAGTACTTAAAATCTAGTCTTTGCCGCAGTAGTTTCGAGTAAATATTATTTATTTAGGTTTATGGCTTGGCAGCTAGGCCTTTAGGCCAGATCTTAGATTACAATATACTTTCTTCATTTTCTTAAGCCTATGTATAGTTCAGCTGAACCGTAGGTTATCAAGTGACGCCATTCAACGGAGTTCTTGTGACAACTCAAAAGGCCCCATTTGACTATACAATTCACATTTCTCACAAAAGCACATAATTACTAATCAAAAACTAACAATATCCTACAACTACTGTTCATTTTAGAGCAATTTTACACATTTTTAGAAAATAAAACTGCACAGCACAACATCTCCTTTCAGTTCCCGACAAAAACTCCTAGTTCTGAGAAATTTGTACGCATGCATAGACTATATAAGGAAGATATTAAACTTTTACGTTCCACAAAATGGTCGCGTGAGCCTTTAAAAAAAAATACATTGTAAATATTGTATCTTCGTATAAATAAACAATTATAATTGTTATTATAATTATGTATATATATAAAAATCAATTGCAAACGAACAGTTAGTCTCGCTAAAACTCGAGAACAGCTGGACTGATTTGGCTAATTTTGATTTTGAATTATTTGTGGAAGTCCAGGGAAGGTTTAAAGGGTGAGTAAAAACAACCATTTCGCTTTTCCTTAGAAACTATTCCTACCTGTCAAACATTTGACGTTCGTCCCGTCGTTCAGAAATCAACGTTTTTTATTTATTGTTTCTGAGGCGGTACCAAATTTGCCGGGTCAACTAGTAACTAATATTAATTATTATGATCAATAAGTTTTTTTTCTATATATTAGGTAATCTAAATAATAAATAAACATGGATTATAATTTTAAAAATATAATTTATCTGTATAATATAGATCACGGACTTGCATATTTTATATAAACCCAATGGTCCCCAAAATCGTAAATATTTTACATAATCTGTCATTCTACCATAGACTTAATATTCATTCAAGCGCAGAGTATGCTAGTCCAATTAGAGTGGTTGTATTAACAAATAGTGAACGAGTTAAAATCGGTAAATGTCCTCACGATTGGATTAATACACCGGCAAATGCCGGTTTTAACAAACATTTTCAGACAATCTGTTTAAAAGATATTTTTGGCATACCTGGACAATATAATTGATAATTATTTTAATTTTAAAACATGAATTTTCATTAATAATTGCCATTGGCTAGATAAACAAATATTTACGGAAATTAAAGAATATCTTTGTATTTAGGGTTCCGTAGTAATTTTGGCAAAAACAAACCCTTGTGTTTTCATCATGTCCGTCCGTTTTATACTAAAAGTACTAACTGACCCTTGCCTACTGCGTTGGGCGTTATTCGAGATAAGCCAACACATAATTGCCCATGGATAAAACACTTCTTCCCGTGCCAACTTCGCTGGGCGCTACTCGAGATAAGCTAACACATAATTGCCCATGGGAAAAATGCTCCTTCCCGTGCCAACTTTGCTAGGCGCTACTCGAGATATGCTAACACATAATTGCCCATGGGAAAAACGCCCCTTCCCGTGCCAACTTTACTAGGCACTACTCGAGATATGCTAGCACATGATTGCCCATGAGAAAACAGTCTTTCCCGTGCAATTTTATTTTCTTTGTCCACGTAATTTTTGTTTTTTTATTTTATTAAAACTTTCCGTGTGTCCTATGGAAAATAGGAAAACAAATTAACCGAATCTGTCGAACCCTACTTGAGTTTTGTGCTTAGCCACATTCATTTTTATTTATATTATTATTATAGAAGTATTATATCCGCCATTTTTCTGATATTCTTTAGTCAAATCCTGAAAAATCATGACGATGTTTTTAATTACTTATTTATTTAAGTCAATGTAGTATCAGAAGTTATTAGCTTCCAAAGTCGTAATAATTACATGTGTCGTCGTCGAGGTCCCCTCCCCAAACCCTTCTTCTTTACATACATACATAACTTCACGCCAGTTCCCGTGCGGGGTAGGCACGAACAACTCTTCTTTACACTTTGACATATTACTTTCTATCTATCTTCTATACTATAATAGATTTGTAAATGGTTTGAGTTTGGTTATTGCGTTTAAACATGTGGAAAAATATGTTTTTTTTTAATTGCAGGAGATCAGCAGACAGCCAGACGGCCCACTTGATGGAAAGCGGTTGGCATCGCCTATGGACATTTGCAACACCAAAGGTGCTACAAATGCGCTGCTACTCTCTTAAGGGAGACTGGAACCTAGTCACTAATGCCGGAACACAACTCAAGGTTGTTAAGACGACATACTTTAGACCAGGGGTGGTAGCCATCCAGTCGGGCAAATGCCCTACCACCGGGATGTAGGTTGTTAAGTCGCCTCTTACGACAGGCCGCCCGGCCGCAGGAAATTGTATTCTTTTTCCGTTCCTGCACGGATAAAAATTACAGGGGCTAATTCAGACCAGCAGATTCCGAAAACACAATTTTTAGAATATTTGTCTGTCTGTCTGTCTGTCTGTCTGTCTGTTAAAGCATCACATGAAAACTACTGAACGGATTTAAATTAATTATATTAAGACATTATAAACATACACATTCATTTTCATTTATCTGTATAGATAATAAATATATATCTATAATATTATATTGAGGAGCAACAAAGTATCGTCTTTAAGTCTTTACTGATACCTTGTAATTAAACATTAGCAATGAGTATAGTTTTTCACGCCTCTTGATACAATGAAAATATCACAAGGCCGCCATCACGTTCATTTCGTGACTGATTAATAAAGTAGCATCTCATTTATCACTTGAGGTGATAATCGTCTTATTTCAGGAATTCCATAGTAATAGCTATAAAACTTTTATATTCCGCTAGTAAAATATAAATGAAAGACAATCTATACGTGTATTCTTTATTTTTTTTTAAATATATTATTTTTTAAACTGTGTAAAAATATTTAATATAAAAATATATTGAATTATTATTATTTTATGTAAAACAAAATTCTTAATTGTTTATCAACACACTTGTCAATATAGATTTTTTTTAATTTATTAAGAACCAGGAATCTAAAAAAATGCATAGTGTTCTCCATTGTTCATCGTATAGTCTATTCCAATTCTTTTTTTAAAATTTTAATAGCTTCAATGTACGAATTGAATGATAATTGAAATTTGAATGATAGAAAATCTATAAAAAATTGTAAGAATGCTGTATATATATACAGCATTTTTGCAATTTTATATAGGTTTTCCATTAATCAAAAGTTAAACAAGTAACAAGCTTTTTACAATTTTAAAAACTATTTTCTTCGAGTAAAGAAGACGATTCGTGCGCAGGTTTGCCGATAGCCTCATGATGTCACGCGTCGTTGGTCAGTAGGGTTGAGAAAAAAGGTTACATTAAATAGTTGTTGCAATAAATTTATTATTGTATATTATATACATAGAAAAAATGTTTTCTTATCAGTTACAATTAGCAATAGCGCTCATCCCTAGGTTTTATTTCTGTCGCATTTCTACTACTCCAATGGCTAGTGCGATATTGTTATACCTTTCTGCCTTATTATATTCAAATAGATCCAAAAGATTCTAACAAAAATGACCGTAATAGTGACCACATAGACAGACAGACGAACATGACCATTGTATAATGATTTTAAAGTTTTATAGAAATTTAAATCAAGTTTTAACGGTGCACTGTATTCATAGGTTTTGAGAATTGACAGCAGAGTGAATGAATAGTGATGTGACAATATACAATTTTTTTTTAATGTTTAAGGCTTGGCAACTAGGCCTTTAAGCCAGGCGCAGTTGTATTGTAGGCTACAATCCACACCATTCAACGGAGTTCTTGTGAAAACTGGAAAGGCCACATTTGACTATACAGTTCACATTTCTCACAACAAAACATAATTACTACTCAAAAACTATCAATGTCCTACAACTATTGTTCATTTTAGAGCAATTTTACACATTTTTAGAAAATAAAACTGCACAGCACAACATCTCCTTTCAGTTCCCGCCAAAAACTCTGACAACATACAACTATAAGACTAAAAACTAGTGTTGTGACAGCTCTTTATATTTAACTATTTTTAACAATTCCGATTTTACCGAAGTATGTACGATACCCTAAGAAATGTGATGAGATTCAATTCTGTTTTTAATTCAAATTTAAGGAAGCAACATTTCCTACATTACTCGTATATACACAAGAAATAATAAAACCTTTAATCCAAAGACTGTATAGACTACAGTCTTACAGCTAGGGTTGGGACGATATTGTCATCGATATTGAAGTAGATATATATGTTACTAGCGGTCTCGGCAAACGTTGTCCTGCCCTGAATAAAGAAATTCTCGAATCTGATTCCAGCGCCACCTACTGGGTCTAATTGTGAACCTAAACCACCCCAGGATCCACTGAAGCAACAAAATTTCATCAACATCGTAGAACCTAATTCCAGCGCCAAGTATTTTGTTTAGATTGAAGTTTTAGTAGGTATCCCTAAAATTTATATAGCCTATATTAATCAGGAATAATGAAGCATTCGAATGGTGAAAGAATTTTTGAAATCGGGCCAGTAGTTTTTGAGTTTATTCTTTACAAACATACAAAAATACAAATCCTTCCTCTTTATAACATTAGTATATATATCTTGTGATTCCCGGTACGATTCTAGACGGGTGACGTAGGTAAGAAGTAGTGTCCCGTTCGAGTGAAGGGAACAAAAACATAATATTAACGATATATCGCATCACATTGTCTACGGTCTATGCGCAAAGCGCAAACCGCTCAAAAACCGTGCTGAGAACTATAATTATAATAGTACGAGCATTACTTTAATATGTACTTGAAGTTGGTACATATCATTTTGAAGAACATGATGGGGTAGTTGACAGACATATCAACTGCGATACTTTATATCACCAATGTTGATGCCGCCCAGAAGATTTTGCCCGAACTTGGCAAAATTATGACGTTATGTCTTTAATGAACCAAATTGCGTATTGACTATGGTGTAAACAGTAATAAAAATTATTTTATCATAATCTTTTTAAAAGTAAGATTGATAGCAAAATTTTAAATCGTGCTCTTTGCTGTAAGGACATAAATTGTGTTAGATTTTAGATTCTAGTCTAGTTTAGTCCAAGGGCACTTGTTAGGTTTGACATATCGGTTATCTCGATGTGCAGGTTTCATAAAAATGTTTTCCTTCACCGTTGTTAACACGTGATAATTGTAATAATATGCACATTAGGTCAGAAAACTACCTAAGTGGTACATGCGTTGCATGCATGCGAATAACTACGTCTATATTATGTTATAATAATTAATATATCTAAAAATACCTATTACTTATAGACTATGATCACCCCTATCACTAGATCTTGAATCTAAGTCATCATTTCATCGGATTGGGACATCATGGCGTGTTTTGTAAGTCTCGCGAACTCAATATCTATTCATGAATATTTATTTTAATTTTGCTATCGGTTATAAATAGTAATAAGTATAAATAATAATGTCAATAATATCGTGTTGTAACCGGCCACATACGAGATACTAGTATATATCGATTTACGATATTTATCACCCTTTGAATGATACGCGTATATATCGATATATAATTAGTTACATCTCTATTTACAAACACACAAATTAGAATTTAGATTCTTATCTACTAAATCACGCAGACACGGGACAGACAGTCTTTAATTCCATTTATCTCGTTGTATTTGGTTACTAGTAAAATTAGTATGATAACTCATTTCTTATGTAAATAACATTTAGGTTTTGCTGTGGGATTTGTTCGTCATTAAACAGTATCTCTGTACGATTCGTATATCTACGTTTAGTGTTTAGATGCTATATTACAGTGTAGGTAGTCTAACATTCTATGTTCGTCTTGACCTCAGGATGGGCAGAAAGTGCTCGGAGTCAACCAGCTAAACTTTTCTCTTATTTCTTTATTATATTCTCATATGCAACTGACATTTTATCACACACAGTGACATTGGCAAATTCAATTCTAATCGCGTTGCAGATTACCCTACAAGAATGAATAAAAAAGATGTGAGAACTTGATCGGTGTGATACCACGCTCTCACAGAACATCGGCGTGAAACGGTTAGCTTCGATCTAATAGTATTTCGTATAATGAATGAGAGATACGTTGGCGCACTTCCACTTCCCACATCTCATCTTAAAGATTGATCAAACGTCTATTTCGTTCCTGGTGTTGCAAACGTCTGCCGGCGATTCCTAACCACATGCACAGATGGGTCGTCGGCCAGTTTGCCAGCTTCACATTTTAAACAAATCTAGCCAGTCTTCAATGGGACCATCTTGAAGTTATACTGAATCCAACGCACAAAGAACGATTAAATAGATAGATAGATAACACTTTATTGGACACCATTACAGACAATTTACGAACTAGTATCATTATATTAATACGTGAAACAAAAACTTTGTAAAACTTTTTAAGAAAATTGTACGTACGGAGGAGTATGAAATTTCGCACACTTATAGTTTATGTAGAGAAGGAGTGCAGAATGTTAATATTTTTTTTAAATTATGCATAAAAAATACATTAAATCAATAAAAAAAAATATACACACTACCATGAATTTGACACACACACACACACACACACATATATAGTCCTTTGTCTATTTTTCAAGTCAAATTAACAGTGTAGCCTTGTCGAAATCTGTAATTATAGAAGTATAGTCTTTGACAACAGAACCTTAATATTCAAAATTATCATTTAAATTAATTATGGTCGCCTATGAACATTTGCAACACTAATGGGACTGGAACCTGGCCACTAATGCTGGAACACGTCTCAAGGTTTTTATGGCGGCATACTCTAGACCAGGTAGCCATCCAGACGGGCAAATACAATACCACCTGGCTGTGAATTGGTTTGTCGCCTTTTACGACAGGCCGACAGCCCGCAAGAATTTGTATCCTCTCTCCGTTGCTGCGCGGATAGAATTTGGAATTTAGGTCGTTTAACAAATACAGCATAGATGCATACGATAGTACGGAATGTGTAGTTCACAAATGCGCATAATGCAAAATGCAAACGCATTGCAGTCTTGTAAATAACCGGTGACCGAACAAAATAAATCATGTTTATGCCAATAAATGAAACGAAACAAAGAAATAACATACAAACATAATGCTATGCCAAAATGTCACATTGCACTGTATGACAATTCGTGACTCAACTATGTTTTTACTTACTAGAGATTTAAAAACCACACACTCACTCATTCACACCACACACATACATATATACATACATACATATATACACACCCATTCGCACATCTATGCATTTCCACATACATTACAAATATAAACACGAAAATTTACAAATGTATAAACATTAAAATAATTTTCTTTTTTAAATTGTATAACAAACGGGTTGTCTAGAAGTGGGCGTTAGCAATTGCAACACAGTATTATACTACAGCAGTTGTTTGCGATACCAACTTGTTTCTGTACACTATGTTAATGGTTTCGAATAAATTCTTTAAAAACTTCCGCTTGTGTATAACTAAAGCTTGGAACCGGTTTAAAATTAACCGGTTTTAGTCAAATACATATATTATTTCGTTCGGAATGTAAACGGTAAAAAGTTGGTCAAACCCTATCAACCGGTTTATTCCGCGTGAATGACTTTATACGACAACTATTTCTGATATAATTGTGTGTTTGTGTGCGACTAATAAAACTTACTGTGGACGGCAAAATCCGTTCAAAATCGGTTTATGCAATAAAACTTATTTAACGAACTTTTGTTGCTAAAACCGTTTAAATGAGGCTACATTAAGAAGACAATCGAAAAGAAAATCTCCCCTGTACTTGGTTATAACCGGTTCTACTTTTTTCCGATTAATGCTCGATTATAATTTATTCAGTGATATTTTCTTAAGTTTTTAAGACTAGTATACTACGTACTAGTAAAACTACGTTTTACCGGTTTTGAGCGCGGTAATTTATTTCATTTTTATTATTCCGACGTTTCGGCCACTTTTCAGTAGCCGTGATCACGGAAGACAAAGATGTCAAGTGTCAACGAGTATTGTTAAAGTTTTATTTAGCCTACCGCCAACTTGTTCACTATAATTATTTAGTTTTAATTTTGTTGATGGTTATTATTTACTCTATAGCCTAATCTAATTTATCGACTTTAGGCTCTCATAGAATAAAAAATAACCATAAACAAAATTGAAATGAAATAATCAAAATGAACAAGTTGGCGGTAGGCTAAATAAAACTTTAAAAATACTCATTGACACTTGACATCTTTGTCTTCCGTGATCACGGCCACTGAAAACTGGCCGACGTCGGAGTAATAAAAATCAAATAAATAACCGCGCTTAAAACCTTTAAAACATTGTTTTATTATTCTACCACATCCTTTAGAAAAGTTTTCTATTATATATCAATTTAACACAGCTTCGGGACATGTCGTGGCTTGAAGAACAGAAGCGGCGCAAGAAACTCTTCAGCAAACATGCCGCTCTAATAATTTTATATAATATTAAAATGGGTGGAGGTAAAATTATTCATTCGTAATAAAAAAAGAATGTCAGAATACTAATACTGTCGAGATGACATAGATCATAAATTTATTACATTTTCCTGATCTCGAAAAATCTTCCAAAAAGTTTTATCTCGAGTTATAAAAGTCAATATCTTTACTATATTTATTTTTTTACTGGAAGAGTATGTAACAACTGTTTAAGACGAGACCTTGAGTTTTTTTCTCTATAACCGTATAAGCAACTAGGAAACGCCCGCGACTTCGTCCACGCTTGACTTGAAATTCCCGCGGGATTCCCGGGACACAAAGTATCGCAGCATTTAAAAAAGAATCTAAGCTGTCGTTTTCGGGATAAGCTAATTTTTATGCATCCGAATAACTTCAAACTGCTCCCGGGATAATTTCCGCCGTATTCCCGGGATAACAAATATCACATTTTTTACACACAGATTTTATTACATTCAATTTGCTATCGACCAGTAAAAAAATCACATTTGAATTCCATTTTTTTTCCCAGGATACAAAGTAGCGCCGATTTTAGGTCCACAGAATTGGATGCAAAACCTGTTACTACCGTCCGTCGTAGAATATAAACCTCAGCATTTTAATCTCTAACAAATAAATGATTCATGAGCATACAAAAGTATATGATAGTGTTATGTAAGAGATAATCCTGAAGAACGATGGCTTCTTAAGGAATTTAATTCGTGACCTTGGTTGGTGTTTTCTGAAAAGGTTATTTGTATTAAGCGAAATAAAAATGATAGTATTCTAAGACTTGCGTTCTGTATGTTTATATTAAACACACATGACAATCAAATGATGCAGAGGACTAATCAAATAATGCTGATCTGCAGGGGCGTAGCTACTGCGATATCAGCCTACAGAGGCGCTGAAAGTATGTAAGCAAAAATTCTTAAAATGTTATCCACAATCTTTTATAGATTAATAACATTTTTGAGAACAACTGCTGGGCCAACGGTCATCAGACTTCTCATTATTGTTTATAGAGGCAGAAAATCTAGAAAAACTGAATTCCTCTTCAACTGTAGATAATTTGATAAGTTTACCGATAAAAAGGCGAGAAGACTGCATCTTCGATTTGAATTGTTTTCGAACGGCTATTCGACCCACCCGTTGACAAAGGTCGTTGTGAGCGTTGTGTGATCGAAATGATGACTTCATTAGTGACGTTTTCGCCACGACCGCGGTCGCCTTGTGGAACGGCTAACGGAGCATTTTGAGCGTTGTCAGCTACTACTGGAACGCACTGTCTATGTAATGACATGACAGTTGTCAATAACAAACTCAAAATCTCGCGTGCCAGACAGTGGGCTAAAAGGTTTGTTTTCCCACATAGCTATTCGTTATTGGCGTTATTTTTATCGCTATAATAAATATAACTATATAATGATTATAACAATTATCGTAGATGTTTGACTAGTCAAACCTAGAATCGCCAGATCTTCGATGTTTGACTATAACATATATACTATTTCTGAAATAGATACGTGACATTGTCACTCTTGAAATCGTCATAAAATTATATTATTGCCATTTTATTTTCTCCTTATCTCGTCCATACTTATTAAGTTACTACAGAGTATTCAGGCGTGCAGAGGTGTGGCAAACTACTTGTTTTATATAAAGTTAACCTATGGTATTTTCTTAGGTTTTCGCGACTGGTACACGTAATTAACACTACATTTTACTAGATTTGATCGCGGCATTTTATTCGTTTTTTATTTCGACGGTTTGGCAACTTATCAGTAGCCGTGATCACGGACGACAAAGACGTCAGGTAAAAAAGGTAAGTATCTTTGACTAGGGATGTTGACATTTGTGCTCTATCCTAAGGGGGATATGGTTTAGAAAATGTTGGAAACCACTAGTATAAGAGGTGTTCAAAGAGGCTCTCTATTCTCGCTACTACTATTCTTGGTGGCCTTAGTTTAATTTTAGTCTACACAGCGGATAAAACTGAGAGCTATTTTAATGCGGTCAAGAAGAGCCCTTGACCTCATTAACTGCTCTCAATTTTCTTGAGGCCTCCTATCCCTTATACCCATCACAGGGCGGGCATGGGAGGGACATTTAATAAATTTTCCTTTCCCGTTCCGTTAACGTCCTACTGCTGGGTTCGGGCCTCTCGATTTCCATGAACGTTCCTCACGCCTATGGAACTCGGGACTGTAGAGATGGCTAGCTGTTGTAAAGCCAGTTAATTACCGGTTGTCCACAAAATAGCTACGGCTAAGTTGTCAACCACTTCGACCGAGACTAGTAATTAACCATTCATGAGCAAATATTAGAGCTGGGTTGTAAAAACTAGCTAAATGCGGTTGTTCACAAAATAGCTACGGCAAGTTGACAATCACTTCGACTGAGTCTAGTAATGAGTCATTCATGAGCAAATATTAGAGATGGGTTGTAAAAACCAACTAAATAGCGTTTGTTCACAAAATTGGCACGACTAAGGCCATGAAGACAAGAGGCTTTAGCGTTAAACGAATAGAATAAAAACGTATGAGAATAACATAATACTTAGCGTAATTATATTCCCATACATTTTCTATTCTATTCGTTAAGCGCTAACGCCACTTGTCTTCCAGGCTGGTTGTTCACCAACTCGCCAGCTGCATAATTATTGTCGAATAAAATCGACAACTGACAAGTTTACAGCTTAGCCGTCAGCCAAAGCCATCAATTTATCAGCTGAATAATGGTTGTCGAATAAAACCGAAAACCGACAAATTCACGGTTTGCAGTCAGCCGTCGGTGTTGTTTTGTAGTTTTATCGTATTTCATGTTAACAAAAACTAAACAAAGTTTTATTATAATCTTTGTTACTCGAAGAAAGGGACGCGCGAGTGATGAGCACCCACAGAGTTCACCGCACACTAGTGTTGGAACATGACATCCATAAAAAGTTAGCGAGTATTTCTTCCATTAACCAAAAAGTCACCAAGTTGTTTTTTAGCCGGCTAATGAACACCTTAAGCAGGATTGTTAGATTTTTATTCATAATTTCAGGGCTGCTCTAGCTCACTATGGCGTTCGTGTAGTTTATATAATTATGTAATCTAAAATAGAACGGATTACTGATATATTATATCAACTAGTTTATAAAGAATTCTGCCGATTTATGGATTTTTGAATGATTAGCCACCACTACTGGATTGGCAGGGATTAGATCGATATTTAAACAGAACTTTTGAATCAACAATCGAAGTTGTGTCATTTGCCAACCACGCACAAGTGCGTGTTTCCCTTCAAAGACTTGTTATGCCCGTTGCGTCGAAATACCGGATGCGGCCACAATGCAGGTGTCTGTCCAGTGTCTAGTCAGACCAGACCACAATTTCACACGCATGCGCAAACAATGCCAAGTAAAATCCATTCATGCCCGCTTCCAGCTGTCCCGAGTACGTAACACCTCTTCGATTTTTATACATTTATGCCAAAATCAGATTGTTTACGAGTATGTTTGTTCGTTCGTTTCTTATAAACCTTTCGAAGACAGGAATGTTGTGCATTCGATGGCAGGGATAGACATAGGATATTTTTTATCCCGGAGGTTAGATAATTTCCGCGTGGTTCGGATTCAAAACTTACGCAATCACAGCCGCAACGAATGCGGTGCTTAATAATTTTAATTTTAAAACAGTCCATTGTCATTTTATTTTTGTTGACAATATTAAAGTAATAAGATAAGATTAATTAATGTGTGATTATAACCTTAACAATATATTTCCTTAACCTGACGATACCTAACTACTATTCTAGTACCTACCCACCTACTCAGTTTTTTTGTGTTCAGTGTAATTATAAACGTCTTTAGACTAGTTTCAAGTGAGTCTAGCATTAAATTCAAAACACCTACATATATTTTTCATTGACTAAATTACTTATTTCTCCTATTGAATTCACTTATTTAACTAAATGATCAAAACACCGCTTACGAAGTCTGTAGGCCTAGTACCTGCTATAAATAATCAATAAATCTATCGGAGTTTTTCGCGACACATATAGCACATTGGTCATGGTGATTTTTTCAACACTATGTGTGCAAATGGCTACGAATTATATAAGTCCTAATTATCGTAAGAAAAAATAAAATCATTAAGTTTACAGTTTTACTTAGGATTTATGCAAATTGATTCAAAATAATCATATTAGTAAACTATCAGATATTATGCATCTATGCATATTTCTTTCAGTGCAACTCAAACAAAACCGATTACATAGCAGAACTAAACAAGCTTATTGCTACCTTTACACTAATTACAATATTTCACGCACGGTCAGCCATAATCGCTCACAAATAAAAAACTAAGCATACAAACATATAAGAAAATCTTCATTTTATATCGTCTCGAAAACGTTTGAAGGACGTTGCGAAGTTGAATTTTTTTCAAGCTATTTCCGAACCGGCCCGTAAACAATGTTACATAGACTAGATCTTACGTAAGTTGGATCGACTTACCATCGCATTGTTCTCCACCAGCCAGTTCACGGAGCATATCTGGTAGACGAAGTAAGCCCGTACCAGCTCGCTGGTTTTCTTGCTTTTGAACGCATCCTTTGGGCTGTTGAACGAGAGGTCCAGGTCATCGCGATTCCGCGAGGGCGGACTAGATGATAGCACGCGGGTGTAATAAGGTGCGTTAATTCCAAGTCGTCTCAACACGAGTAGAGCCATGGTTGGAGCACCGCGATTTGCAAGACACGACACGCGCTCAACGGCCCCCACTGACAACTGACACTGACGTCCGCTCAATACGAACAGGATTGCGCGCGCACCGTTCCAATTTTAAATCCGCCGGTGCGTCGCGGAGGTGTGTCTGGCTAAACCACGCCATTGGACGCATTTGCCGGCCAACTCGCAAACATGACGTGCAAACACTCCGTTCATCTCCAAGAAACCTCGAAAAACGTGGCCTCAGGAACACATCTCCATCCCACTCCACAAGTAATTAAAGTACTTGCCAAATTATGACTCCTTTTCACTTGAAAACACGCTCGTAACCAGTATAGTGTTACGGTTTCGAGGTAGTTACGTAAACGCTCGGTTAGGGTTCAAAAACCTGATGTGACCTACAATAATGCTGCACTTGACGCCGTTAAAGGCAGTTACAGGCCTTCGACGACCTTAAGTTGTTGCACTGGAACTGCAAAAATAGTACCTACATAATATATTTATATTGGTTTACCAATCTTTCTATGGCATAAATACAATTATGATTCTAATCGTACCATATATCCAAAACCTCATCATTTTCGTCATTTTGCTAAAGGAGCAAATCTATTGCAGTCGCTTTAGTGTAAAACCTATTTTCTTAAAGACTGGCATTTTGAATATAATTGATATTTTCTACGTCAAATTTTGTTTTTTGTCGAGTGATATTTATTGTGAGAAATAAAGTTCTAACTATTATTATTTTTATTGCTGGAGTATAGCCGACAGACTGACAGCCCAACTGTGGTAGAACCATGTGCAACAATAAAGGTGCTACCAATGTGCTGCCGGACTCGTAGATGGTACTAGAACCTGGCCACTGATGCCGCAACGCAACTCATTGTTATTATGGCGGTATACTCTGGACCAAGAGTGGTAGCGATCCAGACGGGCAAGTGCCCTACCACCTGGCTATTGGGTTGTTTTGTCGCCTCTTACGACAGGACGCCTAGCCGCAGGAATTAGTATTAATTCTCCGTTCCTGGACGGATAAGAATAAGAATTTATTGTTCACCATAAACTTAAATCTAGATAATTAATATTGGCATTAGAACAATGGGCGGCCTTATTGCTAATAGCGATCTCTTCCAGTCAACCCAGTGTGTAAGGAGATTTTTTAAAGAAAAATGAGCTATGCGATTTATTTTATCTATCATTGTGTTTATTACCTTATATAATCTGTACCGATAAATAACCGAAAAACCGGAATACGTCCAGGTAATAATCATGATATTTTCTATATCGATCTCTACAAAATCATAAATACAGCATTTTTTTTTATTGCATGAGTTCAGCAGACAGTCAGCCGTCTGATGGAAAGCGGTTACCATCGCCTATGGACATTTGTAACACCAAAGGTGCTACCAATATGCTGACGCTGTCTAAAGGGATTTAATTGACAATAACCCATATCTGATAATCCGCTGACCGGAGATTGTTCAATAATCTTTAAATTGAAGAAACAAAGAAAAAGATTTATTTAGAACTACAATAAAACTGACTTAAACTATTAAAATAAAAAACAATAAATAAATGTAGTCCTAAATTGGCCTTAGCTCAGCAAAACTGCCGGTTAATATAACCAGTGCTGATCTTCCGCTAGGGCCATTCGTGACATACACAAACACAGGCAAACAAGATAAAGATGTGAAGTGAACCAACAAAAAAAAAAATAATGAAAAAAACAAACCATAATAACTTTAACTAAATATTAAAAAGATTAAATACTTATTACTTACATAAATTGACATTGCTACCTATTATCAATAAAATTTAAAAATAAATATAAATAAAATTGAATGTCGAGTCGTTATTTAAGTCGAGAAATTCAAATTCTAGTCCATAATTTAAAAATCAATGGAAATGGAGAGCACTTAATGATTTTACAACGAAATATCTCATTGCCTTAGTTCATTGTTTCTTAAAGATTTTACGTCGCGACCCACGAAAACAAAAAGTTAAGTAAAAACATTTTTTTCTAATCCAGCCTAAGGTTGTCTGGATGAAATTTATTGTTTTTAGTGATAAGACCGCTTATTGTGTTTTGTACTTAAACTTCTTGAATTGTATCTCAATGTTATGCAAGAAAATGTATTATATTCTAAAAAGTCTTGCGACTCCTTCAGCGCGCAGTTATAATAATATTTTAAACTAGGATATGCCCGCGACTTCGTCCACGCTTGACTTGAAATTCCCGCAGGATGCAAAGTACACACACAGTATTTAAAAAGAATGTAAGCTATCGTTTTAGTGAAACCTGTCCCGGAATAAGCATTTTTTTACGTATCCAAACAACTACAAACCACTCCCCAGAAATCACTATACACAATATCACACTTTTTATTACAAAAAATTTGCTATCGAACAGTGGAAAAGTCACATGGGAATTCGTTCTTTTTAATCCGGCCATTTGAAATCATTCTCAGTAAAATTTCACGCGGAGTTCCCATTGTAAAAAGTAGCGCAGATTTTAAGTCTAAAAATTTGCTGTTCATCAGCGAAAACTGCATTAAAATGGGCCCAGCAGTATTTACGTGAATCCAGAACAAACAAACAAGGAATCTAAAAAAATAATTGCATCGTGTTTTCCTTCGTTTATATAGTGTATTCCAGTTGTTTCTTTTTTAAATAGCTTTAATGTACAGACACTGTATGTTTAGAATTTTATAGTATTATAGATAATGAAAGAAAGAAAAAGAAAAAATACTTATTTAGGACAAGATACAAAGTCTTACATGATAATATATGTAACAATTAATTTTGATGTCCTAAAAAGGCTCTTGCTCAGCATATTGCTAGTTTCACAACCAGCGCTAATCTATAATATGATAATAGTTTATATAAATAAACTATTATCATATTACAGATCAGCGCTGGTCATCAGACCAATACAAATCAAACATAAATGTTTGATTTGTATTGATCTTATTTTTTAACACACTGCGACCCCCTTTAATAGCAAACACGGCCCCCAGGTTGAGAAACGATACCTTAGTTAAATAAGTTACGAATTTTGATATTAGATGGATGAATCAAATTAAAACAACTTTATTGAAAAGAACAAACGTTAAAGGACACGACTGTATTTAATGATAATTATTCAAGTTTGTGCTTTGATTATATAACCTCAATCAAAGAGTTTGTTTTTATTTGGATAATTTTGGTTGATTCATCCAAACTAAAAGGCAGAATGAATCGTCTAATATCTGCTTGAGAAACATCGTTGTATTTAGATTTAACGGTACGCCATACGTCTATATTGAAATAGTTTATTGTACACCGACAGAAAGTTCTAGATTAGGCAATTTTGTGACATTAATTTGCATATGATAATAATCAGCATGTACTGATAGTGAAGGAAAAACATCACGATGAAATGTGCACATCTAAAGTGATATTTGCCAATCCGCCTTAAACAAGCATAAGGTATACTGTCTGTTCCCCCTGTTGATGAAGTAAGTCTGCACTGCTTCACGGGGCATTCTCAAGGACTGATGAGCAGGATCAGCGTGGGCGTAACTACGTACTAAGTCTCACGCTCTTCCTCCCATAAGCGCGTGGCACATGGAGTACTGGCCCATGGGTGACGTCTCCACATAGAAGGAGGCACTGTAACAGCCAGCGGTTTCCGAGCTGACCGGGATCTTGAATAAAAGACTGGTTCAGAGAATACATAGTTTATATTATCAACGAAGAAACACTTTACAACCATGTGTGTCTATTCTGGAATGTTTTGAGAGGCGTTCCACGAGTTAATTTCAAATAATTATATCTCCTATATATATATATATATATATATATATATATATATATATATATATATATATATATATATATATATATATCAATTGCTGTTCGTTAGTCTCGCTGAAACTCGAGAACGGCGGGACTGATTTGGCTAATTTTGGTTTTGAATTATTTGTGGAAGTCCAGGGAAGGCTTAAAAGGTGAGTTAATATGAAAAAAAAAATGCTTGGAATAAAGCAAAAACAACAATTTCGCTTTCCCTTAGAAACTATTCCTACCTGTCAAACATCTGATGTTCGTCCCGCCGTTTAGAAATAAATTAAATTTAAAAGTCGTTCAGAAATCAAATTAAATTTAAAAGTGAAGTTTTTTTTCAATTTTTTGGTTTTGAATGTCAAACGTTTTTGATGTTCGTTCCGGTTAAGTTTTGACCACATTTTTTACTAAAGTTGAAACATTCTGCAATTATCATTCAGCTTTTTTATTTATTGACTCTGAAGCGGTACGAAGTTTGTCGGGCTAGCTAGTTTCTTAATATATATGACGACTAAAGAGGTTAGTCGTTACAGTACCTTACTGAGTCTCCACAATGTCGCCGATTGACTCTGGTGGCTGCGCTATCTTCAGTGGCTTACCTCTTATCGCTTTGGTCTAATCCCTAGCAAAGGACCCGGTAGTATGCGAAATGTATTTCCCCCGGATAAAAAAAATATTGTCTGTACCCGAAAGACCGAGTGTAATAATAGAGTACATGTTTTTAAAATTTCGATTGGTTTCCCATCGCTAGCATATATCATTATTTAAAGCGGTATCACGTTAAGGATGATTAAGGCTTCATTACTGCAAAAATATTAGTCATTAATATGAAAACGGAAAAACCGGCTACATTCGTTTCATTAATTAATTCATTTACTGAATAATATTAGATTTTAGTAAACAAAATTAAGGAAAATGCTATCTCGTATGACTTTAACTTTGAATCATTGAGGAGAATTTATGATTGAATTTTGTTATTAACGTGTGTATGCTAATTAGGGATGGGCCGAATGTGGTTTGAACCGAACGCGAGATTCGGTCGAACACTCGGTTAAAACAAAAAATTCGGCCAAACTTCGTTTTAATTTCGCCGCGCTTTCTTGAATGACTTGTTGACGTAGTGACATAGTAACGCCGAATCTTTGGCGTTTTCACAACATAACGTGCCTCCAGTACATTTTAAATACGAGTAGATAGATAAAAGCTTTTTTGATTGATTTTAAAACTTTTGATTGAAAATAAACAAAATTTTATCATTTTAAATTCCTAATGCCTAGTTAGCAAAAAAGTGATGCTAGCTTCTAAAAGTGATTTCAATAAAAATTAAAGTTGTAATGTTGATTGATGTCGGTGAGAAGTGTTTTTTTTTATTTAAGTTACGCGTTATAATTAAGCAGTTACACTACACTACTCACTGATGTTCGTTAGAAAAGTACTAAGTTTATTTCATCTTTGTTTTAATTTAAAGTATATTTAATTAGGCAAAAATTCATAAGACTCTTCAATTAAAAAGAACTAATTTAATATAATTTTTGTCACATCGCAAATTTAGGTTTACATGTTCCTAAATAAAATAAACGACCATGAGTCAACAAGGCCATATGATTTCTATTAATTTCTGACAAAATAATGCAATAAGATATTTTACTTTTTCTTGCACCGAATATTCGGAATTTAAACCGAATTTCTAGCGAAATTCGAAGTTCGGCTCAAGCTGCCGAAATTCGGGCAAATCAAAGGTAAAACGAATTTCGGCCCATCCCTGAGGTTAATCCATTTTTACTGTTGATGCAATACTTTGGTTAAGTCATTAAAGTTTAATGAGGCCGAGGTGTTTCTCTTTTAAATTATGTGAACATTGAAAATTAAATAATTAAAATGAACAAGTTGGTATTAAGCTAAACAATAACTTTAACATTACTCATTAACTGAATTGATTAATTGAAAGAAAGACTTTATTTATTTAAAGATATATTTTTTAGAATTAAAACAATATCAAATTTGTTCGCCACATTATCAGCAAACGAAGTGCACCCGGCTTGTTGCTGTGTCGTAATTATATCCTATACAACGCTAATTTTCAGTGTAACCTTGCGTTTAAAACTTAGTTTTAGTATGTATTATGTATTGCCCGAAAAATCTCAAGGACGTTAGCGTTGCTACAAGCCTCAATTAATACGAAAATACACTTGCCTAAAAATCTCTTGCTCTTGTAAATATTAGACAGTTCATTTCCGTGTTTCAATTTCGAGGAATCAATCAAAGAGATCCGTGTTGGAATCTCCACTAAAAAGTTTTTATCGTGGCTGACAAGGTTTGTTACTGGCCACAATACACTATTTTTAAATATGGAACATTTATGTTCTTTTGTTATTTTTTATATATGTACTTTTTCTCTCCTTTAAAATCTTCATACATTTAACACGTGCAGTTTTTATTATTTAATTATTTACAGTCCGCTTAGTTGTTTAATATTTAAAGAAGTGTTTAACAATACGTATAAACATAAATTTGAAACATTCAATGTCATTGAATAGCGTTATGCCCTTACAGGTCTGTGACATTTAATCAAACTGATACAATTTGATTGGTCCATTTAATATCAGCATTTTGCTCAATTCTCTGATAGCGAGCAGGACATTGGATTAGGGAAGTGGGAAGAGCGAGTTTCAAATGTTTGTTTGTATGTTTTATTTTATAAAAGTTTTATTTTATTTTATTAACCTCCAGCCGCCGTAGACTACAGCGGAGAACTGGATCCCCCACACATAAAGGCTGGAGAGGCTCTCACCTCGCGGTGAAACCCAGCTCTCCGGCTTACAAATATAGAGGCCAGCCCGCAAAGTGCCGATCGCCATCCGGGCTGGAGGTGAATGCGCGAGCGAGCTCACAGCCCGCACAAGAGACGGTGAAGAGCGGCCAGGGGTTTTGGTGGGTATCCCAAATCATAGCGTAGCCTATGTCTATATATAGCATTCCTGCGAGGATACTAGTGCTACCCCGACGAGGCAATCCGACACACCGGCCGCAATTTCCCCCCCCCCCCCCCCTGCAAGACTGCTGGTTTTCAATCGGATTTTCCCTGGTAAAAAATGGCCCAATATTCCCATTTTTGGAACGAGCTCCTTTTCCAAGTGCTTTTGTTCCTTTATGTTGCATTTCCATACTCGCTCCCCACTTTTTTCTTTGCTGTCATCGAAACTGGCATAATCTAACAGTCTAAAACAACGGGTAAACCTATACATGACTGCTGGACTTAACATATGAATTACATTACGCAAGTGAAAACGCGGGCGTAGCATGTTAAAATCAATACTAAAATAGACAAAGCACGTGCCGTGTCAGGATCGCATATTTTGGCAAGTGTTCGTAACTGCGCATTATCAATAGAACTAGTCAGGTTCATTGCTGAACGTTGACATCTGCGACGGAAAAACTTTAGGTATAATAAATACACCTTAATGTTTTACGCTTTTTTATTCGTTTACATCTATTTTCTTAATCTGTTTTTATTTCCATACAAAAAGTAGAGCCTTTACCGCCATTTTATCGTAAGCGAAAATTCGACCTGTTGCAAAAGGTAAATTTAAACTTTTGTTTTGTTTTAAGACTTTCAGTTTACGATTATAGGGTCTTTCTTATCCAGCTAAAAGTGAAAATCAAACAATCTTATTTTTTTTTTTATTGCAAGAGTTCAGCAGACAGGCAGACGGCCCACTTGATGGAAAGCGGTTACCATCGCCTATGGACATTTGCAACACCGAAGGTGCTACAAATGCGCTGCTGCTCTTTTAAGGGAGCCTGGAACCTGGTCACTAATGCCGGAATACAACTCAAGGTTGTTATGGCGACATACCTCAGACCAGGGGTGGTAGCCATCCAGTCGGGCCAATGCCCTAACACCTGGCAAAATAATAGTTTAAAATATCTTTTGTAACAAAAAATATACTTAGGTCCAAATGTCGCTTACGATGAAATACCGGTAAAGGCTCGAAGTGTTCTCTTGCATCAATTGATTTAGTACCTACATCGCCGCACCGCATCACCCTCCGGCGACTCGGAGTTTATCCATACATCCTCACAATTGGAAGTCTTCCACTGTCGTCTGTCAGTAGCGCTCGCTCCTTCACACCGTGTGGAAGCTACGGAATTAACCCCCTTCCGCGGTTTACTTAGAGCACTACAATATACAGCTCTTCAAAAAGGCCGTAAACAGATTTAAAGTTTCAACGAGATAGGCAAAGCACCGGCTCCCTTATTGCAGATGTACATCAGTAATTGCTTACTATCAGGTCGACCATTTGCCAGTTTACTTATGTAGTGGAACACTTAGAAAGACAGAAAATTTAAAAATCCCACAATGAATGATTGGTCTTACTCTGGCAGGCAATACGCTAGCCTAATGCTGCATGGAAAAAATGTTCAAGCAAACAGAATTTTTTTAACACCAACTGTTATTTAAGTTTTAATTGGCACCGACTTCCAAGATGTTGTAAAAAATATTTATTTTTTGATTATTAGATTGAAGTCGGTTTTGTTTTTGTTAAAAAAAAGTATTGTCTACTGTTTAGTTGCTTGAAAAGCTTTAGAAATAGTATTTTAAGCGCGTTTCCATCCGTGCAGGAACGGAGAAAGAATACAATTTCCAGCGGCCAGACGGCCTGTCGTAAGAGGCGACTAAACAACCCACAGCCAGGTGGTAGGGTATTAGCTCGACTGGATAGCGACCACCCCTGGTCTAGAGTATGCCGCCATAAAAACCTTGTGTTGTGTTCCGGCATTAGTGACCAGGTTCCAGTCTCCCCTAAGAGAACAGCAGCGCATTTGTAGCACCTATGGTGTTACAAATGTCCATAGGCGATGGTAACCACTTTCCATCAAGTGGGCCGTCTGCCTGTCTGCTGAACTCCTGCAATAAAAAAAATACGGGTTTCCTTTTCGTGTCTACTCATCAGATCCTGACTTGGTGACTATGGAACCACCTCTGGCGTGTACTCATTTGAACAAAGAAAAAAAATGGTCTACGTCCACAACAGCCGGAGATATCGAGTAACAAACATACAAAAAAAAAACATAAGAGTCGAATTCAGAACCTCCTACCTTTGGAAAAAACTTAATCCATCACGCCTGTTTTCCATGGGCGTAGATAGAAAAGATGGATACACCACTGTTTTGGCTTTGTTAACTTTAATTAATCTCTTCATATCGACTTTAATCGATAAACCAGCCACCACTTACATATTTTTACAGAAAATAAAAACATATCTATAAGAAAACGCTGTATTATCCTAATGAAGAAGCATAAAGAATTATTTACATTATCAAAAATAAGGATTGCGAGGCTATTAAGTAGATTACGGTATTTTAGTTTTTTTTTGTCAAGTAAAATCTCAGACGAACAGAATAGGTATAGTTAGCGGCACGATTTTTGAGCGGTCACCTTGGCTCACGGACAGTGACATTGTGGTTCTTTTTCGAAGTATGAGGTATTTTATTTTTATCCGTGCAGGAACGGAGAAAGAATACAATTTCCTGCGGCCGGGCGACCTGTCGTAAGAGGCGACGTAACAACCCACAGCCAGGTGGTAGGGCATTTGCCCGACTGGATGGCTACCACCCCTGGTCTAAAGTATGTCGCCATAACAACCTTGAGTTGTGTTCCGGCATTAATGACCAGGTTCCAGTCCCCTTTAAGAGAGCGGCAGCGTATTTGTACCACCTTTGGTGTTGCAAATGTCTGTAGGCGATGGTAACCGCTTTCCATCAAGTGGGGCGTCTGCCTGTCTGATGATCTCCTGCAATAAAAATTTAAAAAAAATCTTTTTTTCAAATATAGGCACAAAATCAAAATATTTTCGATATGCCAACAAAGAGAATCACGTTGGCTACGCTCAATGCGCAAAACGATTTCTACTATTCCGCCGACCGCTCAACATCTGTGCCGGAAACTATAAAATGAGCCCCGAGCTCCGAGTGAAGCCGATCACGCCGCAGTGCGTTACGAGAAATTAGTAAGTATGTGTGAAATAATCGATAGTTCAGATAAAGGTGAAATACTTTCCACTGGACACATTACAATTAACTACACTGATGCAAACCACGTGCAAATTACTCAAATGACGTAAGTTTGTTTTCCAATTAAAAACCGATATTATGCACGTTCATTTGAAATGCTTTTTACCCGACCTTTGATCAAAATGTTTGCCGATTTGGTCATAGTTGGTACGCCGCGGTTTACCGTCGTAACTTACCCACAATGCTGTCATTCAAAAGTTTTGTCAGTGTCATTTCCTTTTAATTTTCAACCTGATCCCTTTAATGACAGCTGTATGCATCCGCCGTCAGAGAAAGTGTACATGCTTTCATCCTTTTTATCCGTGGAGGAAAGAAGAAAGAATACGACTTCCTACGGTCGTGCGGCCTGTCGTAAGACGCGACAAAACAACCCGCAGCCAGGTGGTAGGGTATTTGCCCGTGTGGCTATCACCCCTGTTCTAGAGTATGCGGCCATAACAACCTTGAGTTGTGTTCCGACATTAGTGGCTAGGTTCCAGTCTCACTTTAGAGAACGGCAGCACATTGGTATCATCTTTGGTGTTACAAATACCCAAAAGCGATGGTAAACGCTTTCCATCAGGTGGGCCGTCTGACTGTCTGCTGAACTCATGCAATAAAAAAAATTCGCGCGCCTCTCTCTGCCTTCCGGTCGAATGTCTCCCGGTGAATTGTCCCCAAATCAAATGCTTAAATTGATCAACCAGTGATTCATCTTTATTGAAAGGCGACCACGATATTCAATAACATTGAACGATTCCTGTTTATGTTCCTATGGTTAATTCACCCAAATTGCAAGACAGGAATGTACTATGTAATAACTGTTTCTGTTGATACTAACACTATGTTTTAACCGTTTTAAGCGCGGTAATTATTTGATTTTTATTATTTCAACGTTTCAAGGTGTAAAATGCGACAAAGTAATGCCACTGAAACTAAGGTCAAATATATAAATCTGTCATACGACCAATCATGCTATACGGGTCCGAATGTTGGGCCACTAGTGATAAACCACAAACGTCTTCACTCAGCTGAGATGAGAAATTTGAGATGGGTGTGTGGCGTTACAAGAATGGATAAGGTGGGAGAAATGAGTACATAAGGGGATCTTTGAAAGTTGCACCCGAGACTGAAGAATTGCGAGGAAGAAGATTAAGTTGTTATGGGCATATAATGAGGGATGACAGTCACGTCACAAAAAGAATGTTAAACTACAAGATGGATGGGTACAAATGTAAAAGTAAACCAAAAAAAGATGGATGGATTGTGTGAAGTGAAGGATGATATGATCATTTCTGGTGTGACAGAAAATGTCAGAATATAGGTGTGCAAGGATTTTTTTTTATGTTTAAGGCTTGGCAACTAGGCCTTTAAGCCAGGCGTCGTTGTATTGTAAACAATAGACGTCATTCAACGGAGTTCTTGTGAAAACTCGAAAGGCCACATTTGGCTATATAGTTCACATTTCTCGCAAAAACACATAATTACTACTCAAAAACTATCAATATCCTACAACTATTGTTCATTTTAGAGTAACTTTACACATTTTTAGAAAATAAAATTGCACATCACATCGTCCCCTTTCAGTTCCCGCCAAAAACTCCAGTGTGGAAGGAAAAGACAATGTGCCGACCCCAATTAATTGGGATATGGTGAAAGAAAAGAGTTTCAGGGTGTAAAATAAAACACTCCAATAATGTATACATAGATATTTTATTTGAAAAATACTTCGTGTAGTAGCTAGACTAATCACAATATGGCATTCTACGTCCGAATAATTATCGTATTTTTACAAAAGGAAACTCTCATACCGCAAATCATTATTGGCAGCCATCATTCGCCGACATATCATTTATATATCCGATACATTCACACACTATAGGCCGGTTTTACAGTCCACGTTTTCGTTGTTTTTTAGCTTCACGTATGATTTAGCACAGAGGTCCTCAAAGTGGCCCATATGGAAACCTGGGGGTTCATATCGAACTTCAAGGGGTCCACGTCAGCAAAAACAAAATCTAAGGTTCCGCGTGCAGCAAATAGAGGTCCATAATAGTGTAATTGTATTTGAGCAATTCGTGACGAAATTTTTTAACTTTCTATAAATAGAATAATAAAACATGATGTTTGTACAATAGGACCAAATAGAAACTATACTAAATCCAACGCAAAAATAATTGTCAAAATCGGTTCAGAAACAAAAAAAAAGTTATAGAACATAATATACATAGAGAAATATATATTTTTACGACCAATTGAGATCCCCTACTTTTTTGAAGTCGTTTAAGAAGATAGGGTGTCCACTGAATGCAGTAAAAATTGGTAAGGGGTCTACGAGACAAAATAGTTTGGGTACCATTGGTTTAGCAAACCACCTTGCAGATTTCTAACAAAACTCAGAAGGATAATCTTCATAGTATATGTATACTATGAAGATTATCCTTTCTTTCATTCTAAAATGGACCAATTATTTTAATTTTTATTATTATTTCCAGGTACGACAATGATCTGGAGGTAATTTCCCGCCGAAGTTTCCCCCTACGCTACATGGGGGTCTTTAAGGGCGTTATAAAATTTCTCATGACATGAATGAGGACTGTAAAACCCGCTTCAGGCCCATTACATAAGACGTGCTTTTCGTACACCACACATTTTATAAAACGATTCAATTAAACCTTCCCTAAGCATCACGATTTTGTCAACTCAAAAAGATTGGTCATAATAATTATTTAAGCATGTCTTTTTATACAACTATACATATTTTTTGTATATACATACATATATATGATTTACAGAACGTGCACTTTACATGACAGTATACAAACATCGGCAGATTTGCGATATTTAAAGCTATGTTGAAATTATTTTTAGCTGCGGCTGTAATTGTTGTACTACTATATAAAGATAAAGGTCAAAACTAACTATCAGCACGTGATATGTAACGAGCCTTACGTATTTAACGCGAATATGTACATCGTTTCTAAAATTTATTAATCATAATTTTATTAGTTTCTTTATCGATCACAATCCAATTATTTCAATACATTATTTACACGAGAACAAAAAAAGGACTAACCAATTTGGTGTCATGTTTATTTTTTTTCATAAATTCGTTAGCAATAAAATAAATGCCAAATTAGGTATCACACGATACAAATCAAAACACTGTAATGTAAAAATTTCACGTACAATATTGTGTGCAGTTCACATACTAGCAAACAATAATGCTCGTGACGGGTTAATGTCACGAACATTATTGTGTGCGGTATATGCATGACAGAAAGCGTATTCGAAATGAAACGTGACTCATCTATTTTATAAAGAATAAAGAACTTTAAATTGAAAGTCCTGGAACGTTATAAGGTATAACTCTTACGTACATTATTGTGCAGTTGTCGCATATGCAGACAACAATGCTCGTGATATTGTTAAGTCACGAACATCGCTCGTATTTTGTATGACAGAAATCTTAATCGAAATAAAACGTGACCCTTCTATCAAAGTATTACATAAAAACTGGAACCTGGAACATTGTAAAGTATAATTTTCTCACAGTGTATGTGTGCAGTTGTCATATCTACAGGCAACAATGCTCGTGACAGGTTTATGTCACGAACATCACTCGTATTTTGTATGTCAGAAACCTGAATCGAAATAAAATATGATTTATGTATTAGAGTATTCCATAAAAATCTTTAAATTGAAAATCCTTGTAAGGTATGACTTTGATGTAGGTACATACATTATTGTACACAGTTGTCATACCTGCAGACAACAATGCTCGTGACAGGTTTATGTCACGAACATCACTCGTATTTTGTATGTCAGAAACCTGAATCGAAATAAAATATGATTTATGTATTAAAGTATTACATAAAAATCTTTAAATTGAAAGTCCTTGTAAGGTATGACTTTGATGTAGGTACATACATTATTGTACACAGTTGTCATATCTGTAGACAACAATCTCGTGACAGATTTATGTCACGAACATCACTTGTATTTTGTATGTCAGAAACCTGAATCGAAATAAAATATGATTTATGTATTGAAGTATTACATAAAAATCTAAGTTGAAAGTCCTTGCAAGGTATGACTTTGATGTAGGTACATACATTATTGTACACAGTTGTCATATATGCAGACAACGATCCTCGTGACAAATTTCTGTAGCGAACATCATTATTATTTTATATGACAGAAATCTAATATGACTCATCTATCAAAGTATTAGATGAAGACTACGTTCCATTAGGGACTCACAACGACCACGTTCACGACCGCGAATTATCCCGTTCCACTTGCTTGCCCGCATTACAATCGTAAACCCAAGTGGAACGGCTATTCGACCCGCCTATTGACATGGATCGTCGTGAGCGTTGTGTGATCGAAAATAATGACGTCATTAGTGACGTTTTCGCCACGACCACAACGACCGCGGTCGCCTTGTGGAACGGCTAACTGAGCATTTTGGGCGTTGTGAGCTACAAATGGAACGCCCTGCAAATTGAAAGTCCATTTTAAGATACAACTCACAACGTTCTACTTGAACGTGAAGCAATTTCCGATGATTATGATAAGCTATGTCTACATCAGTGTTTTTACGTTCACCTTGCGGCTGAATCTTGAAACAATCAATACACTAACTACACTTGATAAAAGATGATAATGAAAGTGCACTAGTATGGATATTGTCATAGTACGATGAGAAGCAGTTGGTCACAAGTTATATGCCCATAATTGCAAAAACATGAGTGTATTACATGTTAATCGATTTCAGTGACAGTTTTTTCTGTCAACAGTCCAGAGTAGATAGCATTGCTGAAGCACTCCACTTTATTATTATTACAATTAAAATAAACATACAATAATTATTTACACTTTTGTTTTGTATAGTGAAATAAAATACCTTCGACATTAATTAAAATTATAGTGATATCATTAGAAATAATAACTAATATTAAAGTTAAATAATGTATTTATAATCATAGTCCTAAAATAACTTTCCTCTAATTGGTTAACTTCATCATATATTTTATTATTCCGCTGTATTTTCCTTAGAGGAATAATCCCCATAAATTAATTATACATTTATTATCATTAATATAAGAATCTAATCGCGTTATAAATGAGAACAGGGGGCCCAAAGGAGCCGCTTTTGGAGAATCGCATAGTGAAATTGACGTTTTTAGATATACTGGTAGGTGCAAGACATAACAAAGTCCCACTTTATTTTGGGCATTTGTAATATTCGTTATACGAATCGGCGAAAGCGACACCTTACGGCCCGCGAGTTCGACTAAGACATTTTTAAAATTCTAAAATAAAATCTGTCTAAAAATCCATTGCAATAAATTCAATTTCATAAACACAGCATTTAAATTTAGTATTGCAAGGAACGCATGATGACTATGTAGTATATTATAATTGCTAGGACAGAGCATACATCAAATATAGAAAAAAAAAACCAACCACAAAAACAATTAAATATACCTATAATTTATTGGTAAGTTGAAACCAAATTTTTGTGTCACCGTTTAATTTGAAAAATCGTTAGTTTATAATAAATCTAGTGAGATTGTAAACTCAAAGGTTGGACATGGTTAGACTGCAATCTAACGCAATTCACAAAATAATACTGTATACGTTATAATGCGAACAGCGCTAGGCTAGCGCTGGAGTTCTTTTTTATATTGGTATAGGTTCGCGATTGACCATAATCTCGCCCGATGTAGAGTGGAGATATGGTCTAAGGTGGAGCACACTTACCTAGAAGGTACCTATTCACACGGGACTTGCAAGACAACTAGGTTGTAAATATTATGAAAAACAGACTGCGACCAAATGAATTCCACTCTTTTGCAGTAAACCTGATGAAAGTGCAAGGCGGATCTCCTCCAGCTGAATTCCCATACTCCCACCTGGAACTGGCGTAGCTCCCATCTCTGTCCCTTATATCCCGGGGTGCAGGTCGGTCCATCCTGGCCTTCTTCTCTTTATGCCTTGTGTACAAGACTAGTCCTTGAGCATTAAACACTACAGCAAAGTGCTGGCTGAAATGCAGGCCCATTCGAAGGATATCGTATGATACTCTTTGACGGTCCTGATAGCCATCAGTTGCTGTGGCTGTCGTATTATAGATAACAGCACGGGCCTTTAGGGATTTCGCCTATACATGAACCTTATAAAGGGCCACCGTCGATTCTGTCGAAGGTTTTTTAATAGTTGGAGTACAGCAGACAGACTGACGGCCCACCTGATGGAAAGCGGTTACTGTCGCCCATAGAAGTTTGCAACACCGGAGCTGTCACCAAAGCGCTGTCGGCCTCGAAGAAATTTTATGACATCCTTTTTTTTTAAATCCCCATATCGTAGCACTGTGGGAAAACCACACCTGGGAGCTCATTTCAAATCCCCATGGTGCGTAAGAGAGACATTCTAGAGAACTTTTGCGTACAAGAGCGAAGCGGCTCAAAGAAGTGGGATGAACGGCCAGCCGATGGCGAGAGGTGCAGTGCTAGAAAGAAGACGAAGGCACCATTCTATACAGTTCCTCGGAACACTTCCCATTGTACAGTCGGTAGAATACACAGAAAGATGCGAAGTCTCTCCGAAGTCCAAACATATCTAAACCGTCTGTGAGTAAGGGATCATGGACAAACGCTCGCAAACGGCTCGACGGGTAGGCAGGTGCTCCAACCCATAGCTGAGCAGTACTCCATATGCGGCCTCACCTAGGATTTGTAAAGCACAAGGGGTTTAGGTCCCTCGATACCTGGCAGCAGGCTTACCAGCCAGCTTCCCCATATTCGATGCCGGGAGAAATAGCTCTAATGCAGGTATAAGGTGAAAACTCCACTAATCGGAACACCGGTTCGAAATATCAAATTAGCATTAGCGAAATCACAAAACACTGCATGTTTCCCACTTTTATAGAAACTACTAGTTAACTATCAAAAGGTATTTTATTTGAAAAAGATATTTAGAAAATACCTTTTTGGCATTTTGTATTAAAAAAATTTTAAACGAGGATTGTGCGTATCTCTGATTACACCGGATAGTATGTAGTGCGAAAGAGATGGCATGCGAGGCCGGTTAGAGGTAGAGCGAGAGCGCAACACTCTCTACTCAGCTCTATGCAACTTCAAGAACGCAATTAAGTTTTGCTCGTAGCATATTAAGGGTTGAAGTACTATTTGTTTCAAACGAAATTTTAAAAAAATGTCAAGAGGAAAGTTTAAACTTACAAATGACCCAGAACAATACATAATAAACATGTACTATATTTGAAAAAGAAAATTACCACCATAGCTACCACGAAAAAGGAATATCTCGCTTTTTAGCGTTAACCACAATACGCATTCTTGATATAAACCTATTCCTTCCCTTTTTGTATAATAGTATGAACATATATCTATCTCTGTCCCCTCAATTTCCCCCTTACAACTTGGACGATGTCGCCATTTTATCGTCGGATTCGTTCGTGGTGTAAAAACACGCATGTAAGAAATAATAAGATTTTTGACAAGTGCAGTGAGTTGTTGAAACAAACTAAATGGCGGCCGCCCTGAAAAGTGATTGTATTGTTTGAATGATTTGTTAAGGGGGTTTCAATTGCCGTGCATGTGTGATGTTTGCGTCTGAGAAGCCAAGGTGGACGTTCAGAGTCAACGAGAGTCTGGGTGAGTCTATCTAATTAATGTATTTATTTTTGTTATTAGACAAACATTTACATATCAACTGAAGGCAACAAAATTATACTACTATCTTCAGTGGCTTTATGTGTACGGAATATCCGGGGTTTTTTTTACCTGCGGATTCCGCGCGCACACAGTACTAGTTCGGAAGTTTTTTTTGATGGTGTACAATAAAGAGTTATCTATCTATTTAATATCTACAAATTTCAATTCGAAACCAGATCTCCATATTTCCTTAAGTTGAAACAGTGGGGTATGAAAAAACATTCCAAATTAAATCTTTCATAAAATGTCACTTAAAACAAATACCCGTTCACCTATAGACATGCTAATACGAAAAGTCGAAACTTAGCCAATTTTGCGCGAGAACTCTGCTTTACTTATAGTGTTAACTTTGCTTATTTATAATTGGACGTAGTTTAGCAGAAACGACCTAACACACAAAAAGTCGGTTTTTGAGTTATTGAGGTTTTAAGTTTAGACAAGAATTTCTGACCACATCATTCATCATTTTTGACCACAATGTGGGTTGAGTTCTTTCTGCTAAACAACGTCCAATTCATGTTGAAAAAAAAAATTCCTATTATCTTACTAACATAAAACGTAAACTGGTACTCAAAAAATTGCATTATAATTAAACTTAAAAACTATTTCTTGTAAATTATTTTGTGTATATTGTTACTATTATTGAAGATATTTCGTCATTTAGGGTTTAATAGGCATTTGGCAAACACGGAAATAGGGAATCTATCTCAGTCAAATTTGATTAAGATCCATTAATGTCGGATTTTTATCTTACTACCACTTTTAGCCAACATTGGTAGAAATGGCATTACTTGTATGGAGTCTACGTCAAAATTTAAACAGTTACTACTGCCTAAAATTGATTTAAAAAATTACCTACTGGTAAAGAAGGGAATGCTCCGGTGGTTCGGGCATGTGGAAAGAATGCATGATGAAAGAATGACTAAACAAATATACAATGCAAAAGTGGATGGATGCAAAAGTCGTGGAAGGCCACGACACACCTTCCGTGATCAAATTCATCGTGTACTAGCAGAAGGTGACGTCAGGAGCCTTAAGAACAGACGAGCGTGCATGACAAGAGTTATGAATGTCAAAGAAGCAAGTGAGGTGTGTAAGAAAGAATAAACCCGAATGACGCTCTGGTGTCCGTGCCTACCCCGCAAGGGAACTGGCGTGAAGTTATGTATGTATGTATGTGTATGAGTTAGTGAGAAGGCTTCTGTTAACCCTGTATCCAACGACCTTGTGGATAAATTTTTATTCCGCACAAAATTACGACTTCAGGTCATTTAAGACGCATAAAATCTGTCGACCCCTCTACCTATTTGCTTTCTTTTGGCAATAAAAAAATCTCTAGAGCAAACTAGTAACACCCAGACCAGATCAAATAATGAACTAAATTTTCCTGAGATCCAGGCCATAGAGTTTTAACGAACAAAATTTCATAGTATACGGTGAATTCCTATTTTTTGGCATGGAAGAATACTAGAAGCAACAGACGATTTAAAATGTTGCCTTAAAGGTTAATTTCACATTATTCGTTTCATATCGTTAGTATCAATTCCTCTTAGGCCGTGGTCAGCCACAGATACTGAAAGCGGCATCTAGCGTCAATCGTTGGGCGCCATTTCGAATTGGATATTTGAATCTTTTTTTTCAATAAATTTAAATATCATGATCATATAAGTTTTATAAGAAACTTTTTTTTGCTATAATTAAAAATATATATAAAATTTAAATTATTTTTTCAACTCCGTGTACCCAAGGACCTAAAATACGCCCAGCGCGCGTCTGATGACGTCACTATGATAATTCCTCATAATAACTCATCGTAGCTTCGTAGCACATAAGAAATTATTATAGTGACGTCAGACACGCGCTCGGCGTATTTTTGGTCCTCGGGTACTTCGGGGGTTTTTTTTTTTAAATTTGACACAACTTTTTAATTTAAGCGAAAAAATAAGTTTGCTAACTTATATATGATCGTTCCATTTATTACAAAAACGTCCGAAACGTCACGAATCGCGTCAGTTTCTACCGTGCACTGATTGGGCTAATTTTATAGCCAATCGATTAATATTAATGCCGTTACGTTCCTGCTCCCTCTGGGATGATATTAGTGTTAGTGGCTGTGGCCGAATGCGTCTTGTTTATAGCGTTAAAATTACGCCGTTAATGATTGTTTATACACATACCGTTATCGTCAATGATTAACGTCATTAACAATTAAAACAACAAGCTACAATGATCCCAGTTTTAGCGGAGGCATTATAAACACTTGCAAATCAAATAAGACAGTTTAACCATCACCATTTTAAAATAAAACCTAAATACAGGTTCGTTTTAATAATTTTAATAATTATATACGAATATTAAATATGAGATTCACGTATAAAATTAATAATTTCACTCGACTTAAGGAACAATAATTTAATATATTATGGTTTTTCTGTGATCGAACGTAGTACCTTCAAAAATTACATCAAAATTAGTACAGCTGTTATTAAATGCACCACTATTATCATGCTTTACAATCTGCGTACACGCACGAACAAATAAACCGCTGCCGAATTTAATATTCAAGAAATAAAATGACACTTTTGGATAGATCAATAATTATGTAATTATACCTCGCTTAAAATAACTCCCAATCTCCATGCATCCGTTCACTCTCAAACCTATTTACAAAAGCTTAGTTAAAATTTTCAAAATTATTTCCAAATAGACCTGTACAAAAATAAAATAGGACACACAAACTATCGATACTTATCATTCCTACGATATATACAAGTTGCTTAACATTAAAAAATTAATGTATTGGTGTCACCAATTTATTGATATAATATTTCCATATTAGTAATAGGACTATACCAATGTCGGCACCCTATTATTTTATTCAAAACATCAAAAGTCTTAACCCTTTTTAGTTTGCAATCCATACAATAGAAAATACAGTGTGAACTCTATATAACGACACGGAAGGGACTGTGAATTTTATGGCGTTATAGAGTGTTTTCGTTAAATGGAGAGAAGTCTGTTATTTTTGTCTAGTCTTTTGCTGCACAAGTAATTTTGTTGTATTTTTTTTTACTTATTTTATTCATATCTTGCGATATTGACGCATCTTGGTGATAAAGGAAGTACTTAAGAATTTCGGTATTTTGGAATTTCTTAGAAATTTCGGTATGCATGATGCCGACAGTCAAAGTAATTACGGGCTAGGTTAATAAAGCGATAAAAGAACGTACTCAGCTGCGCAGCTTTTACTAATCTTGGCAACTTAAAAGGTACTTTTATTACTTAATTTCGTTATCGAGAGTGGGTGTAATGCTATATAGAGTGTATAATTGTATGGAAGACACGGTAAACCAACTAAAGCCAAGTGATTTCGACGCTTAAGGGAGTTTGCCATTAAATCGAGTGACGTTACGTGGAGTTTACACTGTATTTAAAAAAATTAATATCTCGAATAAATTAACTGCGTACCAATTATTGGTTGAGATGTCAACAATGGTATATTTTACCCTATATGATTTTTCTTAATTTATACAAATTATTACAAACAAATACTAAAACCTATTTCAATGTGAAAGTTTGAAAACATTTTTTATTTTAAATATTCTTATAGGTCCGCGTTTGTCCGACACTGCGCCTGATATCAGGTAGAAATGCAGTCTAAAATGGAGCATGCTTAGCGGCGCCGTCTCTGTGGGTGCTCGGGGGCTCAAGAACCCATTACCATCATAATAACTAAAATAAATGTTCCACTACGTACGTTCCATTACAGACTCACAACGACCACGTTCACGACCGCGATTTTTGACATCATTAGTGATGTTTTAGCCACGACCACAACGACCTCGGTCGCCTTGTGGAACGGCTAACGGAGCATTTTGGGCGTTGAGCTACAAATGGAACGCGCTGCTAGTGTCACTATCACCCCCCCCCCCCCTACCTACCTACCCGCACCTGTCAAACTCTCAACTCTGCTGTAGTTCGTGAAAATACGTTAGCGCTTTGATTAAAAAAGATTATCAATAATTAGTTTTTAAAATATTCCTCCAGTAAAATGGTTTATTATTTTTATAGCTAAAGTTTTAAAGTAAAGATAGTAATAACTGATTTCCTGTTGCTGCTAGTAAAAGTTATGTTAGACACTCACACATGCGTATTTAAATAAAATACCTATCGAAGTGTACCTAAATACACCAAAAGAAAAGAAATACTACTTTATCCGTGCAGGAACGGAGAAAGAATACAATTTCCTGCGGCCGGGCGGCCTGTCGTAAGAGGCGACAAAACAACCCACAGCCAGGTGGTAGGGTATTTGCCCGACTGGATGGCTACCACCCCTGGTCTAAAGTATGTCGCCATAACAACCTTGAGTTATGTTCCGGCATTAGTGACCAGGTTCCAGTTTCCCTTAAGAGAGCAGCAGCGCATTTGTAGCACCTTTGGTTTTGCAAATGTCCATAGGCGATGGTAACCGCTTTCCATCGAGTGGGCCGTCTGCCTGTCTGCTGAACTCCAGCAATAAAAAAAATAAAAATAAAAAACTTTAAAATACAGCATGAACTCTATATAACGACACTGAAGGGACTGTGCATTTTATGGCGTTATAGAGAGTTGTCGTTAAATGGAGAGAAGTCTGTTATTTTTGTCTGACGTCTTGTACTACACCAAGATTTTGTTATATTTTTTACTTATTTTATTAATATGTTGCGATATTGAGGCATCTTGGTGATAAAGGAAGTACCTAGAAATTTCGGTATGCATGATGCCGACAGTCGAGTTTATTACGGGCTAGGTCCTAGCCGCTAGGATAATAAAGCGATAAAAGAACGTACACAGCTGCGCCGTTTTTATTAATTTTGGCAAGTCAAAAGGTACTTTTTATTACTTAATTGTTATCGTTATTGAGAGTGGGTGTAATGCTATATATATGTATGGAAGACCAGCTAAACCAACCAAAGCCAAGTCATTTCGACGCTTAAGGGAGTTTGTCGTTACATCGAGTGACGTTATGTATGTAGGCATCTAAAGATCAGGAGCATCTACGAGGTTTTCTAAAAGCCGACGCCCCTGAGCACGCACGAGACTTGAAGACACCTAAATTGCATGTTTCAGGAATAACAGATGACGATTCCACTCTTCAGCGATAAACAAAACAAAAATGAAGTAAAGTTGGCATTTCCACCATATATATCACATAATCACCTGCTATGAGAATGTTGAGATGGATTCGTTACACATGAAAGGATAAAGTGAGAAATTAGTACATAAATGGGATCATTGTAAGTTGCACCCGTGACTGAAAAATTGAGCGGAAGAAAACTAAGGTGATATGGACGTGTAATGAGGGCGGGACGAAAGTCACGTGACAAACAAAATGTTGAACTGGAAGATTGACTGGTACAAATGTAAAGGTAGTCCAAAAAAGAGATGATTTATCATATGACATATGAAAGAATAGAGAAGTATTGAAGGAAAAAGCATATCATGCCGATCACAAATAATTAAAATTTGGTGAAATAAAGCTAGAGAAAGTTTGAAAACATAAAGTACGAACAACTAGTATAAATCCATAGGTTGTAGAACTTTTGTCGTCTCGTAGACCACTGGGCGTTTTAAGTACACCACGTGTATCTATCTGATATCATCACTTCGTATTTTAAATATGTATGATTTACTAACTACAACACCATGTACGGAGCCGATAACCGTTTTATTGTATACATTGTTTTTCCTTGGAAGATAACTTTGGTACGCGCCACACATACAAATTTTACAATCAATTACACTATTTAATAATGTTCAAACGTCTTGATAAACTTAGTTAAACACACAATTTAATTCAAAAGTATAGCACGTAAGAAAAAAAGACGGTATAAGCATTTAGATTAATAATACCCAATGTGGTTTATATCGACCCTCACAGCTCGACAACAACCAACAATTCAATATTAGCGTACGAGATAAAAAATAACAATTTAACATTGTTTTACCACTACATGAAATTGAAATTAATTAAAACTACGTTTCTAACGGTTTTCAGCGCGGTATTTTGTTTGATTTTTATTCGTCATCAGAATAAAAATCAAATAAAATACCGCACTTAAAACCGTTGAAACGTAGTTTTAATATTTTAAATTAATATTTTTGTTTATGGCAAATTATCAATTAATTGAAAGTCATAAAAATGTTATTTTTAAAATGTTTGCTTCAATAAGTCAATGCTTAAACTAAGCGTCAAAAAGCGAGAAGACCATAATATGTGGCGCCATCTAATTATTTAGTTTTGGGAGCTGGGCAATTTTTATTCCTAGTCTTTTTTTATACTGGGGGTCAATACTAGACCACTTTGAGTGCCATTGACCTAAAAATTTAGAGATAAACGAAACCGATCCTCAGCTCATAGATGGCACTGTATTCAGTAAAACGTACATCTTTACAATCAATATAGTCTCTTAAGATCATTCTTTTGTAATTATAACGAGTAAAGTAGCTGTGCTTGGAGCTCTGTCTCGAAACTTTCACACTGTATAGTTATACAGTCTAGAATATTTATTCCGACATAAATGTAAAATTAAATGAAATTATTCTCCCTAATATATATGTACGAGTCACACGCTTACATTAAGTTTAAATTTATCTTCATAATCTTTTATTATAGGCACAAATGAACAGTGTTAAGTGCCTTAACAAGCTTTACCACTACAACTACTTAAAACGTAGGCGAGGGGTTTTAGTCCTACAATTTAATTACTTACAATTTTCAAAATCAGTTTATTACGGAACATCATATTTTAAAAGTTAATTTTCGAACTGAATGATCACAAGGGCAGCACTTGCCGAGACGACACAATATTTTAATTTTTTCGATATAACGGTATCAGTGATATTCATTTTATTTAGAAAGTTTGAAATTATAAAATTTAAAAATACCTTCGTAAACACACTAGCGACCTAATCACAGAATAACTTTTTTTCCCCGGGAATTCCAGGTCATTATTTTTTTCGCCGGTAGGGCGGCGTTTGATCGACCTGCGTGCACTTCGAGCCGATAATTGGCAGGAAATTACGCAGGACAAAGAAGAATGGCATGTTCTCGTTTCGAAGACCAAGACTCACTTTGGATCTCTGAGTCAACAGAGTAAAGTATTTTCTTCATCAGTACTTTACCGTTTCATAATTGGACCTATTTATGCAAAATGGAACCAACCCACATACTGACAGTTTTGAGAAAAAGCCGTTTTTATTAAAATTTTGCGTACAAAAAAATATGTCTATATTTTGGAAAAAACATTTAGAATATTGTATATTATATTTTCTCGTTATGATTTTTATTGAGTCGATAGAAGGTGCATTTTGAAAGTCTTCTGCATCCTTTACCCAATTTTGGCATGTTTGTGGATTGGTTCTGTTTTGCATAAGGAGGTCCAATTGAAGAATTAATACAACATCTTCATCATATCATCATCATCATCATCGTCGTATCATCGACATTAATTCATGCATATCCGCATCGTATCGGTAAAAAACCTGAGTGCTTTCGTTAAACACGCAGGCAAAGTAACTCAAAACTTGATGTTCCATAATAAAAAGTGGCCATTTTAACTTCACGCACTCATTTTTGATCCTTGATCGATTAGAAAACATTTTTATCTGAGTATCAACTTCTAATACAACACTTTCATAGTATATACATGTATAAAATATAAACCACTGACTTCCAAAGTTTTTCTCCGGTGCCCCCTATAGCTCGTAAACCAAGTTAGTCAAATACTTTTAACTATATTCATCAATATACTGCTGCTGTAAAATATTATTAATATTACCTTTAAAATAACCAAAAAAGCACATTTTTTACATAAATAAAATCATGTCTTCTTCAAATGGATAAATTGACATAAACCATAATTAAAGTATTATTATAAGTAAACGACATTACAATAGATAATAAAATCCGATAAAAATCGTAAAACACCCAAAATCATATATTATTCTAAACTGCTCACTGGTTTGAAAGATGAATGTTGTACATATTTCTGAACAACTTTATATTTTTGTATGGGTTGCATCCTGTATTTCTTATGCGTGACACCGAACTGTTTGAGAACCAGTGATTTAAAATTATATCAAGTTTAAAATCGTATCATAGAACTATCATAATCGGTAAACTAAAATTACAGCTGCCTTGATTATTTAAAATATTGCCTTTTTAAAATAATTCTTAAGAATTGGAATATGTTTATGCCTTGTCATTTATTTTACGTCTATGTTGCATTGTCAAATATAAAAAAAATAGAAGGTTTATTCTTTCTCATTACAAATATAACAGATTATTATGAACTTAATTGTGTAATAAACACTTCTGTTTCCAAAGAGCAAATCTTTAGTAACATATCGCAAAATGAAAATAAAAAGTACAATCATTCAAAAGCTCTTCGTTCGCTCGTAGGTAGCAACAGTTGACATTGTAAACGACGCTTTTTCATAGAAAATCAGTTACTGAGCAACCTTCTGTAGCTAGTCTAGAGTGAACTAAAACTTTAGCGCGGACTATGTCCGATAAAAATATAAGTTAATAGTAACATTAACTACTCGAAGAAAAATGTTTCTAAATTCCATAAATGACATGTCTCAGTATTCAACACACAGGTTTTATTTTTCACACTTGAAAAATTAAATATATAAAAATGGTCCAGTAAAAATATAGATTAATAAATACACTATCGTCCAAATTATACTTTTTTATCCAGATGCCACGTTTCACACAAACCGACACAGTCTAATCTTTAATACTATATCAACTATGTACCAAGTATTTTTTTAGTTCATATAAACACCTCCGTCGAAGCACTTTCTAGAGGTTTCGTGTTTTGACATAATTAACACTGCCCAGCGACATATAGTCAATTTATTTATTGTCCACTTTAAATATACTCCTACCAGGCAGACGTTTTTAAAGTCACCTGAAAACAAAATTTTATCAGTAACATTACTTACAGTATGCATACATCTTAAGTGCGTCTCGAGCGAAGTTAGGTCTGTGAGTTGGCGCAACTGCAGTCAAGTATTAACGTTTATTACACTTGACAATATAGTGCGACAGAGTTGCAATGAGAGTGTGGAGAGCGCCAGAAAGGGAGCGCAACTTTGTTTCTTTTCAGCTTTGTTAGTACCACGTCGTGAGCCTTATAACTAGGTTCTGCACATTAACTTGTACGAATTTCAAGAACGCATTAAAGTTTTGCTAGTCCTATATTTGCTTTTGGTTTTATGGTAATTTTGCTGTAGTTATATTTTAGAAACATAGGTTGGGAGGTACATATAAAAAATAAATAAATATTAATTAATTCATATATATAAATGTGCAATTTTAGTAGTTAAATAAGTAAGTGTCTGACCTAGTCGGAATCGCTATCGTCGTTGAGGCTCGAGCGAAGCTTGGAGAGCGTGCGCCGCGCGGCCGGCGTGTCGTCCTCCTCGTCCGACGAGATCACGATGCGTTGTCGCGGCTTCACGCCCGTCGCGCCACGGGTCATTCGCCGCGACACACTAGAGTCCGTCTCTGCAATGTGTCGTGTGTGTGGCTTTTCATACTTTATGATACTGGTAAGAGACGATACTTCGATCGCTTGCCAATAGAATACCGGTTTGCTACTAGAGTTTCATTCATTATGCTACTAACAACCAAGAAAATGTTATCATTTGCGTTTCCAGGACACACCGCTAGGAAATAAAATATACCAACTTTTTAATTGAAATTTATTTCCAATTTCTCCCCAAAACATCTCAGTGCTATCTTTTCGCATATAGTCAGGCAAAGTAAAGTTGTACAGACATGGGTGATTTTCTATTTCTTCCACAAATTAATATTGAACTGCTGCTCCGGTGCCATTTTATCGAAATTCTGGAGACGTGACGCGCGGGAGACCAACACGGCGGGTACCGCGAGATTAGTAGCAGATGCATGGCATACAGGCAGTTAAATGTGCGAATCACCATACAAGTGTACGTGAGATAGGATACTAGTCGTCTATAAGCATCGTAATGTAAGAAGGGCCTAAGACTTATGGCCTTACTTATAATCGTTTCTTAAATTTAAAGAAACTGTTCAGCAACTGATTAGTGAAAATCTTACCCATAAACTCCTCTTTAATCGAATATTTTGGGTACAACCTACGTCAATCATTCAAATTTCGTTTATCTGTACTCTTCTTAGATAAACAACAGGTAATACACATTTATAAGTGAAAAAAAAGATATTCATTGATTAGGGTCTGATTCTGATTCTCTTACTTAAGAGATGCCTAATCGTTTCTTTATTCTTTGAAGTGAAACTTCTTTAGAATCATTGTGGTTTGAAACTCGTTGAAACAAAAAAGCGACATTTAAAAAGGGATAAACACATAAATCTATAGGACTAAGCTTGTAAGAGAACGAGACAGTATACATTATAATTAATAATTTAAACACTATACTCATACAGATAGAGTTCGAAATGTTTTGAAGTTTTTCGTTAATACCTTAAAATTTCGGGTTTTAAAGCTTAAATATATTATAACGTTACTAGCTACCCCGACAGACGTTGTTTTGCCCTAAAAAAATAAAACCTGGAACCCGATTCCAGTGCCACCTACCGGGTCCAATTGTGAATCTAAACCATTCTCGAATCCACCGGAGCACACAAAAAAATCATCGAAATCGGTTCAGCCGTTTAGAAGGAGTTCAGTCACATACACACGCACAGAAGAATTATAAATATAAAGATAATATATGACACAACGATATAACATATGACACTTCTTGTCACATTTTGTTTTACTTCCACTGCATGTGAACTACACACACACACATTTTTTAATAGCTATTTGTGCTAATATAGAACAAGTTATGTGGAACAAGGAAAAATATTTGAGTGCACACAATATTATGTGAATACTAATTTAAACCAGTTATCTTATAATATGGACATGTAATATGAAAATTCAAACTTAAAACTAGATAACAACTTATAAGACGCACTATAATGAAATGAACGATTGAAAATGTCAGTTTTCAGAATGTGGTGAATTTGAATTGAAAATGTGGGACACTCAAATTGTGTATTCATAAATTGGGTGGTCAATAAGATTATGTTGAGAACCTGTGATAGACATTATATGTTTGCATTAAGTCATTGATATACCTCTATGTAATAACTCACCACTCTCATCTTTGTGCTTGACCTTCGCCTGCTTCTCCTTCTTGGCCTGCTTCTCCTGTTCCTTCTTCTCCATTTTAGCCTTCTTCAGCGCTTGGCATTTCTCCAAAGTAGGTTTCCCCTCCAATCCCGCCTCCGTTAGGAGATCCATCATTTTCTGAACACGCTCCTTGTTCTTCGTACAACCTGCAGGTAGAACAAAACGGTCAATGGATTAGAGTTCCCAAGTTTACTAAAGACGGTTTTCAAAAAATAGAACAACACCAACAATGTACATATAGTGCATAAAAGGCGTTTATTTTGGTGAGTAATAAAATGTTATCTGTTTTATCTACACCCAAGGTCCCCAAAGTTTTGTTACTCGTAGACCCTTGCCATGTTTTTCAATTTTGCATGTATCCCCAGTTTACTTTTATGATCTTTATTAACGAAGATAAATCTTTTCTATCATCATGTTTGGTTTATATGTACTTTATTTCTATGAGCAAATCAGGAATAGCTCCTAAAAATATTAAGAATACGATACAATTTTTTTTAAGATTTCTTGTTTGTCTGTCTATTTGTTCGGGATTCAGGTAAAAGTACTGGCCCGATTTCGATGCGGTTTTCGTTGATTAACAGCTAATTCTTAACTTAAAATCTACGCTACTTTTTTATTCTGGGAATGATTTAAAATGGACAGATTGAAAAAATATTCAAATCAATGCAATTTTTTTCACTGATCAATAGGAAATTTTATGTAATATAGTGTGTGACACTTTTTATCCTGGGAGTCTCGCGGGAATTTTCTTAGGAGCGATTTGTAATTGTTCGGGTGCATAAAAATTAGCTTATACCGACAGTTTTCACTAAAACGATAACTTACATTCTTTTTTAAATGCAGCGGTACTCTGAGTCGGGAATCCCGAGGGAATTTTAAGCCAAGCGTGGATGAAGTCGCGAGCATATTCTAGTGTATCAGTTTTCATATAGGAGCACATTTCAAGGATTGGCCATTATCTTTTAACTGTGCTAAATTATACGTGGATCCTTCTTAATATGTAACGGTAATCTACTAAACATTGACATTCACATAAAGCAATATTATTTTTTTAGATTTTTTCAAGAATTAATGAGTCGGATTACATTTACATGAAAAACTCAAATAACAAAGAATAAACAAATCAATCAATACTCACCATCAACAAGTTTTTTGTAGTCGAACCGTATACCGGCCGCCTTGCAGAACTTCTTCATCTCTGTAATGCCCGGCTGCCGTAGTTCCGGGGGAACCGGCGGCCGACCTCTACGGCCCGGGGTGCCGGGGGTGCCCGGAGCCCCCGGCGGCCGCGGGGAGTTCTTCGAACCCCTCGGCCGACCTGGTTTGCGTTTCTGCGACGCGTCCCCACCCTATTATCAAATCATCAACGCAATACATATAATAATAAAAACAGCCCATAATCGACTATCTCAATGAACAAGGTTTCATCGCAATGTATTCTTCACAGTCATGTGATAATTGTAGTAACTTACACATTAGGTTAGAAAACTACACGACTGGTGCGGAATTTGAACCCGCTCTTATTTGAGACTTGGTGTGTGGTACGCGAGTGCGTGAAACATCAAGCCAAGCGTAATTCAATTCATACATATATACAAATGTAAAATATATAAAACTATGTTTCTATGTTTGTTGGTCTCATCCTTTATTACAGACACTGCGACTTTTTGCTGGATATGAATTAATAAGTTTACTCCCACGTGTTTGAGTTCAAGGAGCCAGTAATACTACAAATAAATGTAAATATGTGTAATAAGTTACCTCGTCACCACTCTCCTCAGATTCGCTGCCAGAAGACCCTGAGGAATCTTCTGATGATGATGAATCCACTGTTGTCACCTGCAAAACAAATATAAGTAAAATTAAATTTGAGAATTCATGGACATGTGCCACTGGTTCGATAAACAAATCTTGTAGAGCCATATTTGAAAATAAGCTAAAGAACTGTAATCGTGAAAAGCTAACAATCATAGTCACTTTCGCATTTACATATATATTAATATGGATTATACATTGTTATATTATAAGTAGTGTTTCCTAGTCATATTTATGAATATTACAGATTTTGTTTGTCTCACAAGAACAGGCAGTGCATTCTGGAGTTGACCAATAAGAAAATTAACAGTGAAAATTGTTAAAAGAAGTAAAATAGTTGAAAGTCATATGGGAAGCTATAGTTTTAAATATGTTGCCTTTTATAAAAGCGATTGTACTTTTGAGATATGATAAGGTTAGAAATAATTGGATCACTAAAAAACAATACATATTAAAAGCGGGGGCAGACGAAAGAAGTTTGAGAACCCACGGTTTAATAGAAGAATATAAAAATATTAAAGGCGATTTTGTAATCAATAAAATAATGTTGTAAACGTTACCTCGTTGGATATCAACCCCCTGGCCTGTAGTTTGGCAGCTGCCAGTTTTGCAGCGGCCGCCTTCTGCGCAGCGATCTGAGCCGCCTGTGTTGCCAGCTTCTCCCTTTCAGCATTCGCATCGTAGTAATTGAAAAGCACCTCCATAGTCACAGGGACATCGCCGAAATACACCTCGTTCGGTATGTGGGAGGAGTCGAGACAGTCGTCGCTCCATCGCCTATCATACAAACATGACGAACCTTTGTTATATGCCTATTGGTAATATGAGGTTCACTGACACAGATCATGTGGACATCGCTTCATACTGATTTTACGCATATATGCTATGAAAACTTAAGTCTGAATTATTCTACTTCAAATATGAATTGAAAATAAAATTATTAAGAATTTTATTTCCTGGCTGATTTGATGTTAAAAAATATATTCTCAAAAAATATTTTAAATAATAAAAAATTCAATTATTCAACCATAAGTTGTGATGACGTTCAACCATTGGGTGTAGTGACGTTCAACTATTATTTTATTCATTTTGCATGCAAACAAGTAATAGCTAAAGGTACACATATAGAGTCCACACCACAAGTGTTACGTTTTAAGGTCATTTATGGATTAATGAAAGAATTACTTTTATTAATAGTGATTTAACTGATATTTTTTATGTGAACACATTTTCCAGGAAGCCATTTTTACAAGAGATTTTAGTGATGTCTACGTTTAATAGTGATGTACATTGTAACACAAATATCGGATTGATTCGATTTCCAACAAAAAGCAATCCCACAGGAGCGGTGTTGCAATCGCCATACATACATAATCCTGCCTGAGTAATTATTTCCTAATGCCAATTCGAGGTAGGTAATTACTGAATAATAACTACAAAATATTCCATAATTAAATCTGCAAATTTATTTCCTGGCTATTTTATAAACAAATAAATTCTATCAAATAGCAAAGCTGCGACTTTTAGTTTCTTTATTTTCAGGACATCTTTCGTGGCGCCCACTCTATATAATATAAGTATTTATGTGAACAGGTTAATTTTCCAGAAATGTGGTTTAAAGCTAAATATGCGATAAATGAACAATAGGAGCAACTAACCTCCTAAACTGTATGCCCGAGAAGTCTTTCCTGAACGGCCTGATCGCGTACTGGTACCCCGTCGCGCGAGGCCTCTGCACGGGCACAGGGGCGCGGGGGGGCGCCCCCCGAAGCGGCGACGCCCCCGGCATGGGGGGCATCAGCTTCACCGGTGACACCCCTGGGGGCTTAGGTTTGTTCGTCGAACCCTTCGGACGTCCTCTCTTCTTCGGCTGGAAATATTATATAATTGACTATGTTTTTTATAATCTAAATTACCACCACCAAACTCAACCTGCTGCCCGCCGAGGTTTTGTGAGTGGCCTACCGTTAACACTACTCGTGTTAAAAAAGTCCATAGACGACTGTTATCATTTTTTTTTTGTACGAGTTCACAGATGGATGGATGGATCACCTGATGGAAAACGATTACCATCGCTTACAGACATTTATAACACCGAAGGTACTACCCATGTGCTGCCGCTCTCTAACAGGACGCTAATGCCGGGACACAAATCAGGGTTAATACGGGGCGAAGTAGTCTAGACTACGGGTAGTAGCCATCCACACGGGCAACTGCCCTACCATCACTTTCCATCAGGTGACCCATAAGCCTGTTTGTTGTACTCTAGGAATAAAACAATAAATTGCTAATATGACCCGGGCAAACCTTATCTAATACCTACGTCTATGGGGCCCTCATAAGAAAGGTTGACTATGGCTGATCTATAGCAATAAATATAACTAATGTCTGCCAATAATACGAAGACATAATTATGGCAAAAGTTAAGTAGATATTTCTATTCAATACAATGACTAAGCATAATTATAAATCGACTAGGAAACGACTCGGCAGATTTTAATAAAAAATTTATGGATTAAAACAAGAACTTTTTTTTTAAACTTTCTTAAATATTCTATTTTGTTATTATGCAGGCACGCTATGATAAATACCAAAAACTGCGTGAGCGAAATGGCAGACAGAGTTAGTTTATAATGTGACAGATAGGTCAATCTTATACTACCTCACTGCCTGGTGTCGGCGACTTTCCTGGAATCATAGGTGTTTTAGGGAGCTCCGGGCTGCTGAACGGTTTCCTATCCATTTCACTGTATGAAACAAATACAACACCATAAATTATTTTAATGGTTCGTATATAAATATATCTGCATGTTTTTCACATTATCTTAAAGGTAAAAATATATATGTAGCTTAGTGTGAATATAAATATTTATTTATTATAAAAAGCCAGTAACACCCAAAGACGTCCTATGGGCCTATAATTTGTAATACATTATTTATTTAAATAATGCAAATTTAATTTTTGGTTAGTTGCTCACAAGAAATTTTACAGCAGAGAAAAACAATCACGAACTCTAATTAATTGGCAATCTGCAATTACCTAGCAACACATTGCACAAACCCTAATTTTCTTAAATGGCACTAGCTGGGTATTTGAAATTGCGTAGCTGAATTGATGTTGAAAATTTTGCAAAATTAGCTAATCAGGGGGGTCTACAAGTCCAATAAGTTGGGAACCTCTGTTAGTAACAATGACTGCGATGTCAACAAATATCTTATAGCTGTAAAAAGTGAGATACAGCAACAAAATACCTTTTTTCAGATGGTACAGCGTTTTGTTCGGTAGGTCTGTTCGCGTCACCCGCAACGCTCTCACTCGCTCCTTCAGGCTTGCATACTTCTGACAAATATTAAACATATAACATCTTTATACGGGTGAATTATTCATGTGGGCCTCTATCCAAGTCCGAAACTATAAAATATAGCAAAAAACACGCAAAAGAATCTCGGGACCAATTTTGATGAAGATCAAAACAGTATCAAATTTTGAAAAATCAATTACCCTAGTCAAAAATCGAATCAGATGATTGCGAAAAATACGCATTCTTTATTATTACACCAACCCTTAGGGTAGCTTGTAATAATCAATTTATGTAAAGGAATGGCAAACGTAATACTTTTTATTGGATATTTGTCCTTTCTAGTATTGTTTTACTATAATAATAGATGTACTTTAGTTTGATCAAACTTATTTAAACCATAAATAATATTATTTTCACTATCTTATGGCATTGTCAGTCTAATATAGAAAAATATTATACCTCATAATATTGAGACAGATTTTGGAGACTATACTATAAAATATTAGATAAACTGTGTGTAAAACAAGATATAATAACTTACCAGCTGGTTTCTCTATTGGTGTGATCTCAGCACTTTTATTTGGTTGACCTTCATCTGAAGGAAAACAGTTTTTATTAAAAACAATTCTCAGATTTACGTCGAATACTAAATAAACATTTTCGCATTTTAAACATGTTAATAAATGAAAATTTCTTTACCTAACTTGAACTTTTATTAAGTTTTACCAAAAAATATTCACACATTGATAATTAAATTAAAATAGCAAAATAATAGAAGTCAATTCAACATTAAACCTTACAAAAGTTTTTGAATAAAATTCTGAACAAGCAATTCCAAACCCTACGGTTTATACCTTTATTTTGTAGATCCGTTGGCTTCTGTGATGTGTCCAGTGGTTTCTGAACGATATCTAGAGAAAATTCATACATTTAAAAAATTTACTACCTTATAAAAATAAACTGAGAGAAAAACATGCACACATTATATATTTCCATGTTAAGCAAGTTATATTTGTGTTATCGATAATATATATAAATAGACAGATTTCTTGGCCAATCCCAGACCATAGCAAATAAAGGAAAGTTTGTTTATGAAATTTAAAATACTAAATAATTGAACCCAGAATCACTAGAAAACAACCTAAACAGTATCGATAAATAATATGTCCAAAGGCCAGGTCAAATCCAACGAGAAAAAACACATTTAGTACACCGGTATCAATTTATCTTATAACATTGTGTACAATAAAGAATATTTAATTCTATTAGAATATTCCCGTTCATAATAACTTGACGCGCAGGGTTACCAAATTCTAAAAATTAACATCCCTTAACAGAATGTTATAAAATATCTTATAAATAAAGATTATTATAAAACGTAAATTATTCTTAATTTTTGTTGGAATTTTCTAGTATAATAATTATTGCGATTCTAGGTGTTTGTGACTCTAGTTTTAGGTGTTAATATTTTTGATTGTTGGTAACCCTACAAGTCACGTTGTCGAAAAAGGGTTATACCTATAGGTTTATCAACACAAGGTCGTTGTGCCAAGTCGTCGGGTTTGAATATGTCAGTTTTTATCTTTATTTTCGGTTGATCCAAATCACCACCCTGAAATAAACAAAATGATGAAAGTTGGAGAGTAGGAAATGGCATTAACCTATTATAATTGTACAAAAAGGTCATAAAAAACAGACAAGTCAACATAACATTTTCTTAAGTTTTCGCGACTAGTATACACAAATAAAACTACGTTTTAACGTTTAATAAATATCGCGCTCAAAACCGTTAATTACCATGTAAAACTAAGTGTTCCATAGGAGTGGCTCATATCCACTAATTTTGTTATTTGGGTACAGAACCGTAACAGAATGACATAAAAGCAAATAAATATCTTACATCTCATAAATTTCCGATCAGATTTTGCACATGACCATTTTTTAAAAAGTATTATTACAAGCTTTACCTTAATATTATGTAGATAAGATATTATTACTAACTACTGTCCATTTTAATATGTGAATTGTGACAATTGTATAATTATTGTTTAATATCTACTAGCTTAGACTTAAGATATATTACTAAAAAATTTGACCTTTGCAGCAACCATATAAATAAATTATTTATTTACCATACTTTTTTTTAAATTTTGCACCTAATATTTCAGGGGGGGGGGGTCACTTGTTACTACTTTGAAAGCCACTGTCTGTCAACCTATAATGACTTTAATAAGAACACATGTATAATGAGATAGACCTGTAGTTAAATTTGTTCCACATAGAGGATAGACACATAAAGACAGACTGACAACCATGATGACAATTTCAAAAAGTTTCCAAATTTGCCAAGATGGTTACAGAAACCTTTATAAAATAAATTCTCCATCATCACACGTTGTTGCTAATACTTACCATCATCTCATTTTCGGGATGCGCCCGCTTCTGTGATTCGGGGGGCTCCAGTTTGATCTCGGGTTTCAATTGTTTCACATCCAGGGGCTTTTGTGTGTCTAGCGGGGGCAATAAATGGGGCTGCGGTGGCCATACTGGCTTATGCACGCCGACATCCCCGTATCCTTGTACTGGTGAGAAGATTGATTGTGGCTTTGCTATGTATGGAGAAAAACCAACACTTCTAGAAATCAAATAACTTCAACACTGTCTGGAGTTTATGATGGGAACTCGAAGTGTTTAACTGTGCAGTTTTTTAAGAAAATACAGGAACAGAGAAAGAAAATGCGGTCTAGCGTAAGAGGCAACAAAAACACCGACAGCTAGATGGTAGGGCATTTGCCCATCTGGATGACTATTGCCCTGGTTTAGAGTATACCTCTATAATGAGTTTGAATTGTGGTCCGGTGTTAGTACCCAGTTTCCAGTATCTTCTTGAAGGCACATTTTGTGTTGCAAATGTTCATAGGCGACGGTAACCACTTTCCATGAGATGGTCCAGCTTGTCAGCTATATTTCAACAGTAAGATAAAAGAATGTTTGTTAATTTTTATTATATGTGTTGAAATTCTTAACTATTTTGTGTGTTACGAGTTGCCAGACACCCTCATTTAGAATCAGTCAAAGACCTACAATTTTTGTTTTATTGCCTGAGGGCAGCAGACAGGCAGACAGTCCACTTGGTGGAAAACAGTTACCATCGCCTCTAGACAACTTGTAACACCAAAGTGCTACCAATGTGCTGCTGCTCTCTAAAGGGAGACTGGAAACTGGCCACTAATGCCGGAATACAACTGAAGGTTGTTTTGGCAACATACTCGAGCAGGAGTGGTAGCCATTCAGAGAGGCAAATACTCTAGCACCTGATTGTGGGTTGTATTGTCGCCTCTCACGAACAAGTTATCTCGCCACGGGAAATTGTATTCTTTCTCCGTTCCTGCTTGAATTTTCTGTGGATTTAGCTTGAAAATCTATCTATACACATAAATAAAATTGAAGTCTGTTTGTTATGTCAAAATGATAATGTGAAAAAAAATCAGGGAGGATAATTCAGACTGGTTGTTCTGGCTAAGGAAACGGCTAGACCGATTTTGACGATACTCTACTACGATTTTCACTGGCAGATAGCTGATGTTATAAGGAATAACTCAGGCTACTTATTTTTTAGACTTCCACACGGACTAAGTCGCTGGCACAGCTAGTAATATAACAAATTTGTAAATGGTTTTAGTTGTTATATATTATTATACATTTAAAACTGGAAAAAAAATCAAAAGGGCAATTCGGACCATCGGAAACTGCAATTTTTAGAATTCCTGTCTGTCTGTCCGTTAAAGCATCATGTGGAAACTACTGAACATAAAAACTTTACAAGCAAACTCAACTTTATAAAATTAGTTTAGATTATATATACATCGCTTTTATAGACTGCAATACACATTTATCAAGTAGTTTAGTCGCATACAGTGTAAACTCTATATAACGACACTGAAAGGACTGTGCATTTTAACGCGTTACAGAGAGTTGTCATTAAATGGAGAGAAGTCTATTATTTTTGTCTGACATCTTTTACTGGACCAGTAATTATTTTGTATTTTTTACTTATTTTATTCATATCTTGCGATATTGAGGCATCTTGGTAATAAAGGAAGTACTTAGAAATTTCGGTATTTCGGAATTTCTTATAAATTTCGGTATGCATGATGCCGACAGTCGAGTTTTTTACGAGCTAGGATAATAAAGCGATAAAAGAACTACACAACTGCGCAGTTTTTACTAATTTCGGCAACTTAAAAAGTACTTTTTATTACTTAATTGTTGTCATTATTAAGAGTGGGTGTAGTAATGCTATATAGAGTGTATCGTTGTATGGAAAACAAGCTAAACCAAACAAAGCATAGTGATTTTGACGCTTAAGGGAGTCTGTCATTAAATCAAGTGATGTTACATGAATTTACACTGTATTTTCATTTAAAAAAATATATATACATACCCATATGAGATTGCATATGCAACTGAGCCTGTGGCTGTTGCGGTGGAAAGCTCTGGTGGTGTGGATAGTTCTGATGTGCGGGCGGAGCGTATGACAAATTCTGGGGGGCGTAGCCCCCGGGGGGTGGGGGCCCGTAGGCTGCAAACGCATCCGGAGGCGGGTAATGGGTGTTATAGGCCCCTGCATATGGCTGGTATGGGATTTGATGACCATTGTCTGCAAAAAAATAAATGTTTTTTGAATTGAAACTTCTATATAAACATATATATTTTATATATGTGTGTGTTTGTCTGCCGATTATTATTATTATTTTTGTCCTTTTTTCTTTGCTCTGTCTTGTCACATATCTATCCATTGCTACTTTAGCTTTTTTTGTTCCCTTGACATTTGCAATTACAACCTAGCAGTGTAGTATAAGTATAGCATTATTATAACCTACATTTAAAAAAAAACTGAAGTAAAAAATATTTATCTTTAAAAATAATTGAAATTTAAATTATTCTGTAAGATAACTATTACTAATAAATACATTCATTTTAATTTGAAATTATACTAATAGTTTCCTTCATAAAGACATCATGTCCAACCCCACCTATTGACCCACATACGTCATAGCCATTTTTCAACAATTGCATGGTAAAAAGTTTAACTTGTGACAGACTCTTGCGACACAGTTGGCATCATCAGAAAATTTTAAATAAGTTTTTGTATAAAATAAAAAGTTAGGTATTAATCATCAATCAATCATTTGAAATAAATAAAAATATATTAGAAAAAATAATTTAAATTGAAAGTCTCAATAAGTTTATTTTCAGTTTCATAATTTTATAGTATATTTAATTATGAAATTGTCATCTGGGATAATAAAGTTAGTCCGTTACAAACAATCTTTAAAAAAAGAGTTAAAGAGCACTAACTGCCCTAAATAACTGATATACATGTATATACTAGGTATGTATAGATAGATATGTGTATGTAACCCTGCTTCTTGTTTTGCTACTCTCGCTAGACTCATAGGTTTGCTGGAAGAAAACTCCTTTTAGGGTTAAGATCGCCTTTGTACATCACCACTATTTTGTAGTTTTATTTGTAATTATTTTGTGTACAATCTATATATATAAAAATCAATTGCTGTTCGTTAGTCTCGCTAAAACTCGAGAACAGCTGGACTGATATGGCTAATTTTGGTTTTGAATTATTTGTGGAAGTCCAGGGAAGGTTTAAAAGGTGAGTAAATATGAAAAAATGCTTGGAATATAGTAAAAACAATAATTTCGCTTTCCCTTAGAAACTATTTCTACCTGTCAAACATTTGATGTTCGTCCCATCTTTTAGAAATCAATTAAACTTAAAAGTCGTTCAGAAATCAAATTAAATTTAACAGTGATTTTATTTTAATTTTTTCAGGATTTGAATGTCTTACGTATTCAAATATCATTGAGCTTTTTTATTTATTGATTCTGAGACGGTACGAAGTTTGCTGGGTCAGCTAGTAAAGAATAAATAAATTGAAAATAAACATATTATTTAGTCATATTTTATACTAGCCAATATTGTTCCTTAGTACAGCAGGTTGGGTAAGGCCAAACACCACTGTTCTAGAGTATGCCGCTAAACAACCTTGAGTTGTGTTCCGGCAGTAGTGACCAGGCATCAGTGCCCTTTAGAGAGCAGCAGCACATTGGTAACACTTTTGGTGTGACAAAAGTCTATAGGCGATGGTAACCACTTTACATCAGGTGGGCTGTCTGCCTGTCTGATGAACTCTACAATAAAATAAAGAAAAGTCAATACTACAATCATTGACTCCATACGCCAAATGGTAGCAATGTCATGAGATATGCTTGCAAGGTTCATAAGATTACGGGACAACATATTGAATTCTTACAACAATGAGAATTGTAAATCTTGCAGATTGATCTATTCAAATGTTAACATATTGGCAACAATAGTTCTCTCTGTGATAATAGATCAATTCTAGTAGTGTATTAGGACTATTAGCAAGAACTGGCTTTGGGAATATTTGTAATAAAGCACCTCTGATATAAGCAACAGGGTAAAAAAAACCTACTTTTATAGACACTATTAGGAATATGATAATAGTATTAGTCAAAAACACAAGTCAGGAAAGCTGTTTATTGTTATGACTCTCGCATAGTAATGAGCTACCCTAGAGCACTACAACAACATGTGCATCAGAACAAAGCCGAAGTGAGACTATTTGTCAGTATGTGCATTTACTTTTATATGTGTGGTAACAAAACAAACTCAGAATTAATCACAACTGCTACCTGCAAATATTATCTACTCCATTATTATTTTATTGCAGGAGTTCAGCAGACAGGCAGACAGCCCACTTGATGGAAAGCGGTTACCATCGCCTTTGGACATTTGCAATATCAAAGTTGCTACAAATGTGCTGCTGCTCTCTTAAGGAAGTCTGGAACCTGGTCACTAATTCCGTAACACAACCCCAACTTGTTATGGCAACATACTTTAGGCCAGGGGTGATAGCCATGTAGTCAGCCAAATGCCCTACCACCTGGCTGTGGGTTGTTTTGTCACCTCTTAAGACAGACCTCCCAGCCACAGGAAATTAGTATACTATCTCCGTCTTTGCACGGATTAAAATCCATAATCCGACTTGAATAAATATAACATTATAATGTAACACAAAAGTAAAAATTACATGTCCATGAACATGACTATACCAGAGTATTTAGGCACATCAATATTACAGTGTTATTCTCCAAAAATAGCAGTTTTAAAGTCCCTAACATTCTTCAAAATCTTGCTGGTAAAGCAGACTACTTAGGGAGCTACTCATACTATGTGACCCATTCAGGAGGGAAGGAGGTCTTCAAAATACCATGCTCAGTCACATAGAGAGGTTTTTGTTCCATAGTCAATATCATCTAGGGAAATCTCGTGCTTTTTCGAGCCATATTAAAATAGGCCATGCAGCATTTAGAGCTTGTTTAGAGCTTTAAATAGCTAATAAGCCAAATTATTATTTTTTCTGTTTGCAAAAAAATTATCTAAAACGTATTTATGTATTACTACATGAAAACTAGATGGGGAGGAGGGGTACATGGTATATACTACAGGTGATCACCTAGGGGGAGGGAAGTAAAACATTGGTCACATAGTATTGGTATATTTCCTTACTAGGTCTTATGTAAGAGTAAGAGTAAGAGCTATTGCTAGCCATAGAATAACAGAAATAACAATCAATAAAAAATTAACTTTTTTTTATTATGGCTCCAACACCTTTGGCATTGGTTTTACCAATTTCAAAGTTAGAAAGGACTGGTGTTATTTTAAATGCAATTTTAGCCAAAGAAATTTGGTCAGTGATTTATACGCTTTTTTGGGAATCTGTGGACAAAAATTAACTTAAAAAAGTTCAAATAACACACATTTTTAGAGGGCAACAAATCTTTCTTCTTTCTTTCTGGGTCATTTTTCTTTGTTTTTTATTGTGATAGAGTAAATCGAGGTATATAATTTTAACCAAATTTTTTCTTAATTAAGGCATACTTTTAGAACAACTCAATAAATATTTAAATTAACCAGTAAGCCTATTTTAAATCAAATTATTGATATACCAAAACTCCACAAGACTAATTATCACTATCTCATAATATACCAAGAAAATATACCCATTTCATACAAATCCTATATAAACAGAGTGAGACAACAACACAAAAACATAATCACCACGCAAGTGCGATCTGCACTGTCACAGCAAACATATATGTGCTTATTCAGAATCGGGGTATTAAACTGAAGACAACCTCATCAAAGCTTTAAATTTTTCACTGAAATCAAATGCTAAAGTGGTGGTTCAAACTGTTGTAATTTTTTTAGTCAATACAAAAGAATATCTGCTTGTGGTGCATTTTTAAATGTATAATTTTATTAATATAATGGTTATTTATTTTAACAAGAGCAAAAACAGTTAATACTATATCACAAACATACAAATCTTTATACATGGCAAATCAAAACAAATCTTAAAAGTTTTCTTTTGTTTATTTACATATTTATATATACTATCTATTCTTTAAATTAAGATGCTTCAGGAAAATGATTCTTTAAAGGTTTTCTAGTTTTCTTATATATTTTTAATTTTATATATTACATTTAGCTACAATTATTACTATAATCAAGTCTGTTTTTATAGTATTTTATTTGTAAAACAAATGCACAAAGAATGATGTATATATACCATTTGTTGTAATTGTAACAGGTATAGCCTGTAACAACAATTGGGAAGTATGCATAGTATTATACTTCTAACTTTACAAAAGTAAACACAGCACTTTCTGCTAGTAAATAGGCAATTAAACAACAAAAAAAAATTCATTCACGCGTCGCGTAATTTTCAGTTTTCCCGCGTTTTTCACATATGAAAAGCAACTCACCGATATAATTGAGCGGCAATCCATTTCCCTGGACGACACCGTGGCCCGGCTCGGCCTCCATACGCAACCGCTTCTGATTCATAGCGCGTTCAGCCTCATAATTCATCTCGGTAACTAAAAAGATAAGCTATATACAATATACCACTCGAATTTCACTTTTAAATACATTTCTATGCAACAAGCACAACTAAAATACGAGAATTGGACGTTCTGGCGTTAATTGTGACGGACGCCAACCGGACGCTAGCACAAAACACAGGTTATATTCTCAGCAAAAGCAAACATAAGCGTACCTTTGTCGGGCACTGATTGTTATTGATTTTAGTAATTACACGCACATAGAGCGTTTCCTGCGATAAAACGGTACATAACACAGCACAATATTGAGTCAAAGAAACTGTTGCATACAAAATATGTATCAATTTATCGGCCTAATGACATTAAAATTAGAAAAAAACACAAGTGAAGCGGAGTTCGTGTTTTTTTTTCCTCATTCTTTTTTTCAGTGTTTTTAACTGTGACAACACTTACTAACGTTAAATATAGTTTATAGTATGAATAGTTATTGATTCTTTGATTTTTCATACAATTATTACTTCCTTAGTATTTTTATTTTCCTTCACGCTTATATTGTTCCTCTTAATTTTTTATTTCAAGCATTTTAAAATGGAATAAATACTTGAAATGAAAAAGCGGCAACACATCCTTTTCGCCCATAATGCCCAAAATAAATTAGCTGACGCGGCTGAGAGCCGCGACTTCTCTAACATCCGAATAGAATTTATACAACGAATGTAGACACTCGAATTATTCACAGACATGGCAAACATGTTACATGGCAAAACTATTATTTTTTGGTAATAATTGTTTTATAGTATTAAAGAGCTTAAAACAAGAATAAAACCATTAAGTGAAGAAAACAAGTTATTGTTTTGTATGATTTCCAAATAGGAGAAAAAAGTAACAGAAATGTTTCTGTTACTTTTTATAATCTTTTATTTAACTTGCAATGGATGTACCTATGTATGTATGTAAGTTCGAGTGGAATCTTGCAAGTTAAATTTGACCAACTTCCCGGTTTCCGATTGAGCTGAAATTTTGCACACATGTATATCGCGTGACAATCTAATAGTATGGTACCAGGGAGCTCATCTAATGATGGAGTCGGAAGGTGACTATAGGAACTCCTGTACTAAATAAACACAAAGGGTCTATCATCCGTCGTGTTTGGGCTCGTTTTACTTGTCTTTGCTAGCATTCTGCTGCTACATAATATCCAGGATCTCAAAAGCTTGTATTTAAAAACCTTTTTAAAAAAGCTTATTTCTCAAACGCTTGAATAATTGAAAAAAAATGACTTTTATGTATTTTATAAATACTCTGTATCAATTCAGTGTTGGCATAGTGACATTTTTGAAGCGATAACTTCTTATAGGAGGGTAAACTGCTTCATTATGTAACGCGTTACGATGCCAGTCTGTCTGGCTTCCCTTTCTCTCACGCATACGGTAGCAGTAGGCAGGCTAAGTTATCACTTTTGTCAGGCGTTCTGAGACGCACACGTTTATTGAAATGAAACTTCTATATAGACGGGGTCTTAGTATTTTTCTGTCACGAAAAAGCGTTACGGCCGCGTGAAAGAGCGGCATAAATTTAGACTAGACGTGGTGAGAGGCGGCATAATTTTAGAGTAGACTATCGATGTTTTTTTGAAGTGAAACTTCTATATAAACGAGGGGTTTTAGGATTTTTCTGTCACGATAAATCGTTACGGTCACGTGGAGGAGCGGCATAAATTTAGACTAGACGTGGTGAGAAACGGCATAATTTTAGAGTATACTCTGGATGCGGCTTTTGGTTCCAGACCGATTTCAGTTTTTTTGTTTGATCAAATAAAATGTTTAAATAAATAATGCATTCATTAAAATGTAACTAACCTAACCAAATCATAATTTGCAGTAAACCTGCGAAAAATCGAAATGTGTGCTGGGACACATAGTAGAAGTGAAACTTCAACGGACAAGTGGAAAAAGTAATGGCAACGGATAAGTGGCAAAACGAATTGCAACAAAATTGTAACTTGAAGTTTTACGGACAGGTTTTTAAATTGGATAAGTACATTAACAATCTGCCCTAAAACTTCAAGTTAAACCTTTGTTGCGATTCGTTTTTCCACTTGTCCATTGAAGTTTTTTTTTTTATTTGTCGTACTTTTTCAGTGTCATCTTTCAATTAATAAAGACAGTCGTCTAGCCATAGTCACACTTATGTTGCGTCTAGCGCTTTAATCTGTATACATATTATAAGCCGCAGCTGACGGGCGCAGCCGAGTAGCGTTGCTGACAACGTGTCTGGATAAGGAAAGTCCATTAAAGTGATCACATTATAAGTCGTAAGGTAAATATTACGTTTTTTGATCTAAACGAGCATATTATCACAATTACAACGTGTTAGGGTGAAGAAAAGCATCATAATAAACTTTGCTCATCGAGATAACCAATATGACAAATCAGTACAATAGAAATAATTATAATTCATATGATTATAGTTTATAATGCTGAAATTAGACGGTTCAGGAATGTTGAATCAATTTGGTTGAAAATCGCAGAACTGAAGGACACGACGCTATTCAATAACATTGAATGTTTCCAGTTTATGTTTACATGGATCACTCTGGTTGATATATTTAAATTGAAACACAGAAATGAACAATCTAATATTGGATTTATGTAATAAATTTGTAGAGACATAAATTAAATTTTAGAAGTGTGCCAAAATTTGAAATAAGTAATAAGTCTCTAATCTGTAATTTGAAATTAGTAATATCTATAACAAAACAAGTGATATTGTATACCTATAAGCACTCGGATAAGTCCACAAGATTAATACTGTTGCCAACTTAGCGCTCTCAGTACTAGATTTTATCTCTATGGACGCCCAAAGTTATTATTCAGCCTTTAGTAATTTAATTAGCGCTTTTTAATATTCTAAAATGTTAGTGAAGAGTTGTCCACTGAAATATTAACGTGTACAGGAATATAGTCGTTAAAAGGCTAATATTTATAATAAAGTAATTTGTTCATTCCTATTACTTTATTTTCACCGCCTTTTCCAGATTCGTGTTAATCTAGCGCTTTTTGAGAGTTGACCTAGCACTTTTTCTTCGAAGAGGGTTGGTAACACAAAAACCACGTCCGATGCAGGGTATACACATTGCTCGGACGTGTCCGTCAGCTGCGGTTGACGGACGCGTCCTGTAATGTGTGGGTACCTTTAGACCGAGCACGCGTTGTTAAAATATCTCACGTAAGAATATCAATATTGGAATATCAATATTTTTGAAATTAAAATATCGATATTAAAAAAACAATCTCTATCAACGACTGACACCGCGAGCGCTAGCTGCATTTTTGAGTTTTTGAGCATCTTTCATAATTAGTTTAACATGAAACGGAAGAATATGTATTAATTTTGTAAAATACCTGTATATTTTAATATTTTTTACTTTTGTATGGTTCATGTTTTATTGTGGTTTTTATTTTGGGCTGGTTTGTAAGTACACCGTTCACCGTAGTAATCCATAATAGTCTGTGAAGTATACACAAGGTACGTTAAATTTGATCTTCAACTTATAAAATTCTATCAATGTCCTTAGGGATATACGTTGGCATAACGCTATTTATGCGAAACTACCAATACTATGGACTTTTTCTGTTAAATACAAACCCTGAAAAAGAATTGCTAACCTTTTCATTAAACATTGAAATTATTAACGCACGTTGACCACAACTTAGAGCCGACTTTACCGATTTCTGTTTTCTTTACTGATTTTCACATTTTCCTGTATTTTGTAAACCGAACTATCGAATTGTTCATTGTTTGTCTTTAATTCAGTCATCAATCACTTAAAAAACACTAAATAATTTTACATGTCATAATCATTCTGTAATCGTGTTTTTTGCTTCGAGTGAGAGTGCTGATGCCCACATCCCCTTTCCCCTATCTCAATTTCTTCAACCCAAACTCATATCTCATCCATTCTACCCAATCCTCTGGGTCCTGATCGTCCCTGGTGTTGCGACTTCTACTTTTATAGGCGATGGTAACCACTTTCAGAGAACTGGTCAGTCTGCTTGTTTATTAGCTTCACAACAAAACCAACTTAAACTGAAAAAGTCCTCTAAATTCATAATTAACAGAGGGCACCACAAGTTATTCTAAATTAACATCCAAGTGTTCCCTATGTTGCTTTTGTATATAAAAAGTTGATAATCATTTTACATGATTATAATAGTAGCAACAGGGTCTAGGTGCTTTTATTAACTGCTTACTACTAGGTACTAGGCTAGAACTGGACATTGTCCGATAACTTATGTCTACAGCCATTTGCAGTCCACTGCTGGATGTAGGCCTCCCCAAGACGGCGCCATTCATCCCTGTCCTCTGATTTCCTCACCTCACCTTACCGGCGACCTGACATGGGTCGTCGGTCCATCAGGCTGGAAGGCATCGGACACTACGTTTACCAAGACATGGTCTCCACTCCAGGACTCGTCTGCTCCATCGACTATCGGTCCTGTGGCAAACGTGACCGGCCCACTGCCATTTCAACTTGCTAGTATTGCGAGCTATGTTGGTTACCATATATATATATACATGAATGTAGCTAATCATTAAAGGAATCATTTTTAACATTATGAGTTGCATTTGGACATATTCACTAACACTAGCACCATCCAAGCTGTAGTAGGGGCATAGCAAAATAAAAAAAATGGATATGCACTTATTGGTCTTTCCTTAAGTTAATTAATATTAGAAAAGGGCAACATCCAAGAAAAATAGTTGTAATCCTGCAAGAAACATAGACTTTTAAATTTTTTATAAATAACTTTGTTTGGAGTACTGTTCTTGAAAATTATAGCACATTATTGAGTCGCACATGTTATCCTTTTTGCCATGAATATAACAACTCAAAGGGTATTGCTATCTGTCTCGAACATGCATGGTTATCGCCTTATCGGGCACTAGAGTGGTGTCTATGACTTTATTTTCATGTTGCATTCATTATACTTGGATCTTTTTTAAAATTTATTTATTAAAATAATAATAATACAGTTGATTGCGAAAAAATAAATTCTTACACAACTGATTCTCAAAGCTGCTTTTTTTTAATGCCCGGATGCAAAAAGAGGGATGTTACAAGTTTAACCATGTCTGTGTGTGACTGTGTCTGTCTGTGGCACTGCACCATAGCTTTTTAACAGATGAACCGATTTGGCTGTGATTTTTTTTATTTGAAACCAGGTTTTTTAGAAATGGTTTTTAGACATGTTTTATCAAAATCGGTTCATAAAGAAATGCATAGGCATAATGTTAATTGATTAGGTTTGTTTAAGGTTAAGTTTTTTAATATTTTCTTAAGTTTTCGCGACTTGTATATATAATAAAACTACGTTTTAACGGTTTTAAGCATGGTAATTTTATTTGATTTTGGTTTTTCCGATGTTTCAATAGAGAAGATGGTTAGCAAGTACCACCTGTTTGGGATCCAATCATCAAAACTATTAAGACCCAAATCCAGCAAAAACCAGCTGCCAGACCTTAAGACACTGTGAGCTCTTTCTGCCGGAACACAAACCAACTTGGCTGATAATTACTTTTATTTTTCCTTCCACCCATTTTAATATTATACAAAATTATTAGAGCTAGGCATGTTTACTGAAGAATTTCTTGCTCCGCTTCTTCTCTTCAAGCCATAACATGTTGCGAAGCAGTAGTAAATTAGATTAGGCTCCCATAGAGTAAATAATAACTATAAACAAAATTAAAATTAAATAATTAAAATTAACAAGTTGGCGGTAGGCTAAATAAAACTAACAATACTCGTTGACACTTGATATCTTTGTCTTCCGTGATCACGGCCACTGAAAAGTGGCTGAAACATCAGTAAAACCAAAATCAAATAAAATTACCGCACCTTAAAACCGTTAAAACATAGTTTTATTAAGTTTTCTTCTTTGTTTTTAATTTATTATTTACAATGTTTAGTAACAATGGGTATATAATAATAAAATATTTATCACTGGCCACCGTCTCAACTCGTATGGTGATGGAAAATCGTTATATTTTGGATAATTCACACTATATCTTTATAAATTATAGCCTGTGTTATTCTGGTGTGTAAGCTATATTATTGTAAAGTTTCATCAAAATATATTCAGTAGTTTTTGCGTGAAAGAGTAACAAACATACATCCATACATTCTTACAAACTTTCGCGTTTATAATATTGGTAGGATTACATTTTTGTAAACACACACACACCTTACAAAAAATTTCACATAAATTATTATGATAACTGATTTTGGCAATAAATACATTTAGTCATTTGGGATACATGATTAGCGGCTTGTTTATTTTGTATTTCTTTTCTTACAGAAAATGTACAAGAACGAATCTTTGGACTGTGATTTGGCCCTGACGGATTACGAGGATCTTAAGTTTATGTAAGTAATAAATTTAATTAACAATCTGGCTTTTAAGTTTAGAGTTCTAATGTCTAATGGTAAGAAATAATCCTTATGATATTGTGTTACTTTAATCTACTGTTTAGCGGGAATCATACCCAGGCCCTCTGCATTCCAGTGAATTAAGTGGACCAACATTAAGATCACTAGATCATGGAGATTGTTCTTGTTTCTTTTTATTTTTGCTTGAAATGTGCCAGAAGTTAACATTACTAGATACATTTTAGTGCTTGGTTTGAATTTGTATATCTCAGGGAAATTTTTATAAGTACCTGCTCTAAAATATTTTGAGTACAAACCAAATTTTTGAGGGGAATATCTGGAGAACTTATTCGAAGGCAACGGCGGACGATTTGTGTGCCATTAGTATTTCCTGTTTCTGTAGCTACTGATGAGTATGTAGGAGGAGTAGTGGCGAGGAGTGATATGACGAGCGCGAGGGTAAGCCAGGAACTTGTAGCCTAACCTTGCTATTGCATGCGGTAAGAGTGAAAACCGCCTCCATTTACCGCGGGGGGCCTTTAGCTTGCTAGGAGAGCAAAGGACCTTCTACCCCCGCACAACGAAGTGGGGTGTGTTCTCCCAGGGCACACTCCAGGCACTTTATTGCGCTGGATCGGCTGAGCGTAACTATGTTCTAAATCTCAGCCTTTCCAACACATTCAAAGCGCAGGGTCGTCAGGGAGGAGGGGGTTTTTAGTGGGTATTGGGGTTGCTCGCCCGTGCAGCAACGCTCGGAGTCTTCCACACTATTCTGTGACGTCGATCGCGGACGGAGCGCTGCCAAGAGCATACTATTGCTGCAGTGTTATCGCCCCCGACCGACGCGTGTCGTTCCCCTAGCAATGACCCAGTTTGTGCGTAAATCGGTTAAGCATTTTCCCTCGCCTCAAAACAAAAAAAAAAAGAGTGAAAACCGCCAGAGCGTAAGAAATAGTAATAATATGTAAGCCCGCCAACTAAGAAAAAGTGTAAGTGCCAATGAATTCATGGCGCTTTAGATCTTTTGGCTGGTCTGTCGTGTAGTATATATACTGCTCCGCCACCTGCTCGTCGCGTCGTCCATCGCTGAAGCCAAAACTCGTGGCTCAGCCGTAAAGGAGCCGTTGCATTGCCTACCTCATTAATAGTTAAAAACCCAAAGAGATCTTAGAATTTATAATTGAAAAAAATTATGTCCTATGTTTATCACTTTTGTTATGTCAAAATTTTCTTTTACAGAAGTGCGGAGGAAGTCGAAGATTTCAATAATCTCAGTGATGTTATTCTAAGAAACCAGGTACAAGATGATACTCTGGATATCTCGTTTCAAGTGATGCCCAGTTTGAATTTTCAAACTGTAAGTACTTCCTCCTATTACCAGGACTAGAGTTTGCCCTTGGCTGCGCCGCGTGTCAAAACCTAGGCGAAAGCTTTATTTTACGTACACAGAAAATTAATTTGGTTTTTAGACTATAATAATAACAAAGAAACTAAGTTCATACAAATTGTCTAGACAACTGCCCAGCAAAACATAGAGATGAGTCGAAGCCAACCTGATTTGAAGTAATATAACGAATGACATGTTGTTTATGACAACATAGGTTTAGGTTTTATAGGATTTTTAGTCAATAGAATAAACGCGACTGCAGCGCCACCTATTTAGCTAATTCGACTATTCTATGGAAATGACATCATGTATCAGGATAAAAACTATCCTAAGTGTTGATTTGAGAAATAAGCCAATTCTGTGTTAAGTTTCGTTCATATACATTCTGTAGTTTTTAACAAGGATGCGATCGTAGCGCCATCTTTTTCGATATATTTGTATATCCCCCGGTAGAAACGTCATTTATCGGGATAAAAAGTATCCTAAGTTACGCCCCGGAATATGAGCTAGCTTTGTGCTCGTGTTTCATTTAAATCCGTTCAGTAGTTTGTCCGTGATTCTTTAACAGACAGACAGACAAAAATTCTAAAATTGTATTCTCGGAATGTCCTGGTCTGAATTGTACCCCCGATTTTTTCCACATTTTTAAACGCACTGTACAAACTCGAACCATTTACAAATTTATTATAGTATAGATTACTATTATATTTATCTATGCAGAAGGGCAGGGGGCACTTGCTCGACTGGATGGCTACCACCTCTGGTGTAGAACATGCCGCCATAATAACCTTGAGTTGCATTTCGGCATTAGTGGCCAGGTTCCAGTCTCTGTTTAGAGAGCAGCAGCACATTAGTAGCACCTTTGGTTTTACAAATGTCCATAGGCGATGGTAACTGCTTTCCATCATGTGGGCTGTCTGCCGGTCTGCTGAACTCATGCAATAAAATAAAATTATATCCCTAATATGAAATTAAAAAGGACGGATGCATGTTTGTGACTCTTTGACACAAAAACTACTGAACTGATTTTGATGGATCCCGTGCGAACGAAGTCCCGGCCATAGCTTAATGGTCGAATTTCAAAACCTATATATTTTTTATGTGGTAGAGCCATTGTATCCGCGAAATCGGCAGGTAAAAAAAAAACCCGGATATTCCGTACACACGAAGCCGCTAAAGATAATAGTATAATTTGGTTGCCTTCAGTTGTGTAAATGTTTGTCTAATAACAAAAATAAATACATTAATTAGACCGACTCGCCCTCGTCGACTAAGGACGTCCACTTTGGCTTCTCAGCCGCAGACGTCACACATGCACGGAAATTGAAACCCCAATCATTTAAACAACAATCACTTCTCAGGGCGGCCGCCATTTAGTTTATTTCAACAACTCACTGCACTTGCCAAAAATCTTTATATTTTTTACATGTCTGTCTTTCTAACACCGCAAAGGAATCCGACGACAAAATGGCGACATCTTCCAAGTTGTAAAGGGAAATTGGAGGGACAGAGATAGATATACATACATACTATTATACAAAAAGAGAAGGAATATGTATGTATCAAGAATGTGTTGTGGTTTGAACAAGAGATGGCGATGCCATGAGTTAACTACATTAAATAATAAACAGCCATGCTGAAATCATTATCTTGATTATAGCTCTTAGGGCTGGCTCGATTGATGTTATACCACGCTCTCACAGAATATTGGTGTGATGGTTAGCGTTGCCCTAAGCCTCGCGTAGCCCCGAAACGATTAGCCTTATGCTAATCATCCTTTCTTTTTTTTCATATTGTATTTTCAGTTTTTGACTTTCAACTCAATTGATTTAATTTGGTTGATTCATCTAATATCAAGCATTACGTCTAATAATAAATATTAACGCAATCAGTTCCAGGCATCTTTTGGGTGATGTTAATTACGACTTGTTACAATTACCACGTGCTAACAGTGGCGAAGGAAACATCGTGATGAAACCTGCACACCGAGATAACCGATGTGTGAAACCTATCAAGCCGCCTCCGCTCTGCTATAGTGGGAGGCCCGAGCCCAGCAGTTTTTCTTTTCTTTTTTTTTAATTTGGAAATGAAATATATATGTGAATAATAATAATAATCGGCAGACAAACACACACATTGTATATCCCCAAATTAAGCAAGTTACGCTTGTGTTATGGGTAATATACAACGGACTACTCTGGGGCCGATCCCAGACACCCAGACCATAGTAAATAACGGAGAAAATACGTTTCCGAAATTTACTATACCAGGAATCGAACCCGGAGCCTCTGCATTGCAGTGAGGTAGGCCGGCAAAGGCTTAGCCCGCTCAACTACAGAAGCCGTCAGAAGTGAGACGAATATGCGCTGTTATTACATAATAATGTAAAATAAACTTGAATAAGAAACTATTTTTTTAATTGATGATGAACAATTTTTTTTTTAATTAATTAATTCAATTTGTATGTGCAGTTATCGCCTCGTGGCCCACCTGAAAGGAATGCGAATCGGGGTAAACTCAACTTTACTGTTGAAATAAACAGCAGTGATACTAATAAAAAATATTTAGTAAGTACACCATTATCTATCTATCTATCTATCATTTAAGAGCTATGCTCTTGTCGGTGGAGCCTCCTCCAATCTTGTCTATTATGGGCCAGTTGTTTTACTTCTATGTAAGACACGACACCCACTTTTTCTTTTATTTGATCCATGAATGCTCGCCTTGGTCTTCCCTTCCCTATCCTTGCTTCCACTTTGCCTTCGATTAACGTGCATAAGAAGGTGCCATTATAATAAGATTTATTCATATATTTTTTTTAAATTCCTATAATAATTATTCAATATTTTACTACTGGTTAAATGTAACGTAAACTCCATACAAGCAATTTTCTACTAATTCATTGTTTATGGCCCATTCCTATATGTTACCAACGATTCATTGGCCCTTACTATCTAGTAATAATAAAATTCAAGCAACGTGCAGTGGTTCAAAATCCGAAAAAGCAGGCCAAGTGTAGAAAATAAATATTTTTTTAAAGGACTTAATTATCGGAACAGTTTTAGTGGTGCATCTAGTATGTATGATGAGAGGTCCCTACCCGGTTTGGGTACGCATTGGTGAGGGTCCGCCCTGCCATACTATTTATTCGTTGTGTGTCAAAACGTGTGTCTTGGTCACTTTCTTAAAAGTCGCGTTGGAAAAGCATTAAATCAAAACCCTGGTCGACCCCGAGTCCTAAACCTGATAGAAATTATTGCTTAGACATTTCTTAAAAACATATCCAATTTATTTTTATTCGAGTTCAAATTCGTAATTAGCGACCCCGAAAATACCAGAATACTGATTTTCACTTGGGATTGAATGCGTTTCCAAAAAAAATTTTTTTTTAAATTTCGAATTCGAAGTTAGCGACTCCGAAAACCCCTGAGTACAGACTTTCAGCCAAATTTAAGTTTTAGGCATTTTGTTTTTTTTTTAATACTCGACCTTGAATTCGTAGTCAGCAACTCCGGGAACCCTGAGTACTGACTTTTAGCCAAATTTAAGTTTTCGGCCAGCTTTTTTGGATTCTGGACCACTATGTGACGGTAAATCAAAAGAATAAATAGTAGGACATAAGTTTTTGTTGGCTCTAAAGGTATTGAGTAGGGCATTATTATAAAATAAGTTGCAAGAGTAACATGACATTTTGTACTGAAGCAGTACATTCGATGCGATGATGTGGTGAGCATCATTCCCTCGTTTGTCTCGTGTTTAAATTGTGAGGAACGGTACAATCAAACTTCTAGTTCGGAAATATTCGTTAAAATTCAGATTAAAATCGGCCTCAGTCACCTCATTATACTTGTAGAAGCTAGCAGTCGTACTTTTTTATTTGTTTATTATTATTATTAACATAGCTACGGACTCGAGTTCCGTACCTTTTTTTACTACTTAATTTCTATGAAAATTTTTAGAGTCCATACACGCTTATTGTTTATTTTTGTTACCGTGTGACATTAATTTAGTGATCTATATGTTATGGTGTACCTTAAGATTAACTTATTATATTAATTTATCCTATTTTTAATACTAAACTTATACTAATGTAGAGTGTATCTGTTACATGCTGGTGTTGTGAGGAAGTGCATGTGCAGTGTCGGCCTTATATCTATACTTATATATAGTCCTGTCTAGTGCCATGTGTGTTGGTTTTTTCTTTTCTGTGTCTGGGTTATTAATTTTTAGGCTCTTTGTGTGTCTTGGTTTGTTTGTGAAGTGTGCGTGTAATGCAATGCGATGATAGTGCGCGTTGGTTTGAGTATGCAGTCGTACTATGACATGTCACGTTGTCCCTCTTTGTCGTGTGTGTATTCGTAGAGGTGTTCTTGTACTGTTGTAGCTTAAGCCTCGTTTCGTCCTTCCTCTTACGTTTAATATTATTTGAAGAAATAGCATTTTAAATGTTGAGCCGTATCAGTACAAATGTATTTTGAATGGGACAAAAGTAGTAGCTCATATGTGTCCTACTCAACACTAGTGTGTAATCTCCTTTACAGTATTCACATCTCCTAAATCGTATCTATGTAGACATGGAAACAGACTTCCCAGTGCATTTTAACTGGGAAGGCAACGAGATGATGTACGTACGCGCGACGGTTGTATTTTCTGACGATTCTCAAGCGGAGAAGAGAGTGGAGCGTTGTGTGCAACACGAACACAACACTTCTAATAGCGGTAAGTTGTAAGACTGTACTAACGTATCTATAATATAGTATATCTGCAAAGGGGCGTCGGTTTCTACAATCAATTAAAAAAATACACACACACCCAACACAAGCACATATGTATATACACATACTTTAATACAAACTTATTATAATAACAGCCCATGAACGTCCCACTGCTGGGCTCGGGCCTCCCATTATAGGGTAACGGACAGTATATCCGCCACGCTTGTCCAAAGTGGCTTGGCAGGTTTGACACATCGGTTATGTCGATGTGCAGGTTGCATTACGATGTGTTATTGAATCGTGCATTACGTTTGGACTGGTTGTGTTCAGTTATAGTTGTACCTGTGTCATACGTGTTTGTATAGTTCTAACAAATTCTATAATAATTCCAACGGCATTTTAATTCGAGTCCTGCAACTCGTAACAGTATGTTTGTTATTTATATTAACTAACTATGGACGTAGGGACGATGGTTATATCGTATGATCGATATGTTCTAGTAAAACTCCAAAATAATATTATAAAATAACCCGAATATATTTTCACCAATTGACATTACGTTTCACAATGTTTTTTCTACATCAAATCAAACGACCATAAAAACCCTGCAAAGAGTTTGTACACTAACTCTATCTATGTATTTATCTAATGTCCCTGCTTCTCCTGCGTAAGTGTTAGCGACTGTGTCCTAATGCGACTTATAGCGTTGAACAATAATGCCATTAACAATTACCTGCTTTAATGTACAGTCAGCGTCTTATAGAAAGAAGCAGCCAAGATGATCAAATAGATAAGAACATCGAAAGTGATCATTAGTATCGGTACAACCATTGTCGTCTAATAGATCGAATCACCCGTCTTGACCAAATACATCAGTACACCGACAACGCCAAATACATGAGTACATTCAAGTCGCCAAAACAAAGAGACACACTAGAAAAATGAACTCTATTCTAAATGTGATTAGTGTCAAATCGAGATGATTTCATACTAAATCAAAATTCCAATAGTATTATTACTGTTATAAAAATCTTTTTCATTTTTATAACGTAACTAGTATTGGCCTTCGACTTCATTTTCATTACTTAGATAGCAAAGATTAAAGTTATTTTATCAATATGTAAAATTGAATAAATATTTAATATGACAATACATGAATCCTGGATATATTCATAAACTCCCGATATTTGTAATTTACTAAAGACTTATTCAACTACAGATGTTTCTTCACTAAGGATTTCTAATAATTACAGACAGTGTCTTGTGATTTGCGAACATTGCGTCAAAGTTGATCTAGTGGTTTGGAAGTGGAAGTAAATCCCGGGAAATCTCAAGAGTCCCAATATGGTCATGTATAAAAATGTCATAAAGTATTAAACTATGCTGTAATAAGAGTAACACGAATAGTTTTCATGCTATATCTAGGCGCATTATTCCCAAGAAAATTTTGGAACTTTCCGTCACTAAAGTATAGGAGTAAAAACATGAAAAAGTGAATCCGGTTTCCTGAAAAATTACACTAGAATTCCCATGATATTAGCTTTTTCAGCATTTAAGTAAAAAATGTCTGTATAATAGTGAAAACCTCATAGAAATTAACATATTTATGAAAAAAAAAACATTAATTGTTTCAATTTTCCATCAATCAAACAATTGGATCCCAATTGGTTTTTTTAATAGCTTCAATGTACAGACAAAGCTATTTTACAATATTAACTTAATTTTAACATTTCATTTGACATAATACACTATGTATATGTGAGTATATTTTCTATATATATGTGAGTTTGTTGAAATATCTACTAAAGAGTTTCAATACATAAGAAATTTAGAATTCGAGATAAACCTTTTTTTATCAGCAATGAATAATTGATGTTTCTTGGATACTATTTTAATGTCTAATACGTATATGAATTCTCATGATCTATACTGAGATCATACTATACATATATATAATATACCCCAGTCATTGAAAAAAGCTTAATCTAACGTTCTGGTGAAATCGTATCGGAATCAGCCAATTTTTATGCAGTATAACGACTTTAAACCACTCCAAGGAAGTTTTCGCGGGGTTCCCGGAATATAAACTAACAAAGCATTCGGAAAAGAACGTAAACCATCGTTTTAGTATCAATTGAATCTGAATCAACTAATTGTTATGCAAATAAATAATTTATACTTTTTCTATTTTTACTTATTTGAAAAAGAAAGTGCATTGTGTTTTAGTATAAGCTAATTTATATGCATACTAACCACTAGAAACCACCCTCGGGAAAATTTCCGTGAGATGCCCAGGACACAAAGTATTGCTGTATTTAAAAAATAATGTATCGTGTCTAAAATCGTGTAAGAATAAATAAACTAATTTGTAAGCGTCCTAACAACTTTAACCAGCTCCTGAGAAAATTCGCGGGATCCCCAGGATAAAAAGTATCACAGATTTAATTTCAGAAAATTTGCTATCAATGAGTAAAAACATCGCATCGAAATAAGAAAGCTTTTTTTTATTCTGGCCTCTTTAAACCGTTCCCGGAAAATTTCCCGTGCGATTCCGGAATAAAAGGTAGCGCAGAATTTAAGTGTGAGTATTTGCTCACGATCAGCGAAAATCGAATCGCAATCGGCCTAGTAGTTTTTACGTAAATCCCGAACAAACAGAAAAACCGACTAACAGACAAGAAATCTAAAAAAAAATCATCGTGTCTCCATCGTTTATATAGTCTATTCCAATTGTGTTTTTTTTTAATAACTTCAATGTAGAGAGACGACATATTTAGCATATTATAATATTATAGACTATCGTCTGCCCGCGAAACTTCCTTCGCGTTTCCATGATGATGATACATTTGATAGTCAAGTATGTTTGAACAGTTCTTTATGGTGGTTAAAGAAGCGTTCAAACTTACTCTAACTCTCTATGAATAAGACAGTTAGTATTTAGTAAAAACGAAAACTTAAAGCTGAAAAGCAGTGTCATCAAGTATTAAAGAATGTAAACAAAAGTATGAAAAACCTGATTTAATTAAGAGAACTGAAATATCTGGTTAGAAACAGGAACTTGAGACTATTAATAAAATTTGTAGGTTAATAATATATCTTTAGTTAGCTGGGCTCGGCTAATATCTCTGTTCCATCTGAAATAATATTATAGTTAGGTACTGTGGCCAAATGCAACTTAGTTATAAAGTTAAAATGAACGCCGTTATTAATTGGCTATACTAGAGTATATATGTCATGGTTAAATTGTACAGACCGTTAGATTATAATCTATCTCGAGAGCTATTGAAATATTGCGAACCGGAACAAACTGCTTACAATTTAACGCATTATTTCCCGATAGATTATAATCTATCGACGTGAAATCGTTCTGTGTCCATAGAGTTAGTAATAAAACATAGGTGGGTCAGTCAAAAATACTAAAGATTCGATCTCTGCCCTTATGGGTTAGAAGTTTTAACAATGTTTGTAAGTAGTCAGTAAGTGATACTTCCAATCCTAGTGTTTACCCTCGATTAAACGTAATAAATATTATTATGCACATATCATCCTCTTCGTCAATCACACTGCTGTGATCAGGAGTTTTTTTTAAGTTTCAAACGTCTTCAGAATTGATTTCATTAATTTCACATTAGGAAAGAAAGGTGCTTTTCATTCAATGCAAATTTAGCAATAAGTAATTCAATTTGAAATACATAATTCGAAATACAATTTTGGTTTAGTATGAAATCATCTCGATTTGACACTAATCACATTTAGAATAGAGTTCATTTTTCTAGTGTGTCTCTTTGTTTTGGCGACTTGAATGTACTCATGTATTTGGCGTTGTCGGTGTACTGATGTATTTGGTCAAGACGGGTGATTCGATCTATTAGACGACAATGGTTGTACCGATACTAATGATCACTTTCGATGTTCTTATCTATTTGATCATCTTGGCTGCTTCTTTCTATAAGACGCTGACTGTACATATACATGAATTATCTGTCAGACATGAATTAACGTCATTACCAATGTTGCACCTCAAATAACGTTTGGCTACATTTACGTGAGACAGTCACTATAACTAACATTATCCCAGTTGTAGCAACCAGGAGCATAAGAGAATACATACGTATTGTAAAGTATGTATTTTAACAACATTGCAGGTCTAAGCCCGCACATATACAAGAATGTGCTCCACTCCTCAAGGGAAATGGGCACCCAGGGCGTGGACTACTTTGGGGATCCCAAAGCCGCTGACTCGTGGTATTCCGTCAGGGTCCAGATATGCAAGACTTGCCCGAATCCCGTCTCACATGCATACAGATTTGTTTGCAAGAATTCATGTTCCACCGGCATTAATAGGCGGTCCATAGCCATCATATTCACTTTAGAAGATCAATTGTGAGTATATTTCATCTTTTTAAAGTGTATTTATTTGATACAGCTTTATACATACAACTTTGCTAATGAAATTGATTTAGTATCATAACATTATTTAATTATCAATTGTATAATTGTTGAACCTATGGCAGCTGCATACGTCTTGTCATTGCAGCGGACAACGTACAACTGACTAGCGCAGCGCGGGAGCGCAGATATTAATAGTGGCTCTATCTCGCTCGCACACTGTGCTATACATTGTACTAGCAGTACGACTTGTTCATATTTGTACTTAGGTTACCGTTTCCAAAATAAATGAGTTTAACCTCTACCTCTCGCTGCTACAAACCTTTAAATAAAAACATTTATTATTAATTATTAAAATAAAGAACCTAAATTAAAATTATGTATTGATTAAAAATATACAATAATTAATATTCTTAAATATAAAACATGTATATCATGGCGCAAAAGCTTCGCTATTGACGTTTTATTATTTAAAGCAGCGATTCCCACTCACGAATACAGTTAGTGCGAACATTTCACTATTGAATGTGTCATTTTGTCATCAATCGGGCTCTATCCGCCATGTTTACTATCGGTGAGCGTGTTGATGTGACAGTGCGGGATCTTTTTTTTTTTTTTTTTTTTTATTGCAGGAGTTCAGCAGACAGACAGACGGCCCACTGGATGGAAAGCGATTACCATCGCCTATGGACATTTGCAACACCAAAGGTGCTATAAATACTCTGTTGCTCTCTTAAAGGAGACTGGAACCTGGTCACTGATGCCGGAACACAACACAAGGTTGTTATGGCGGCATACTCTAGACTGCTCGGCCGCAGGAAATTGTATTCTTTCTCCGTTCCTGCACGAATAATGCTTTTGTTGATTTTGTTAAATTTCTCCCTGTGTTACGTTTTTAGTTATTGGAACGAAGTTCCTTATCGCGCGTTGTGAAAGGGGGCTAGACGGAAAAAATTCTTACGAAAAGTTGTCACGACACTTTTTGTTATAGTAAGCTATTGTAAGCTGTTTTTATTATTATATATATATATATATATATATATATATATAATTTATTTTCGTTTCGTCTTTCTATTTCGTATTGAACAGTGTGGTGTCGCGACGATTATTTTTGTTGAGTGTATACAGGTTTTTTGTACATAATAAATAATAAAAAATAGAATCCCAAACATATGTTTCCTACTTCAGTTACCACAAGCCAATTATTACTAAAATTGAGCCTACTGATTAAGTTTATATTACATTACTAGAGTTTACCCCGCGGCTGCGCCGCGGGTTAACCTCTAGTTCCTGCTTCTTGTTTAAAGAGCAGGCGTTAATACAGGTTACAATGTACACCATTTTTATGTAAGTGCCATTTGCACCCGAAAAATTCACTTCATTTTATATCGCAAACTCGATGCTTGACATATTCTCATGCCGATCTCCTGGCATGAGTATATATGTCCATTTTCGGCATTAAAACTACATTTAAACAAAATTACAATAAAAACGATCCACTATTCCCAGTGTTTTCCGAAAACTTAACAGAGAGACATATCGAGTTACTATCGCATTTTTATAGACGATGCATTTTTATATCTATGAACTTGAGAAATGATTGGTCTCATCCAAACTTTCATCCTCTATTACAAACAGTCCTAGTTTTATTTATCTATCCCCCGCCAATGAAAACTATAAAAATGACAAAAGGGACAACATCAGCAAAAAGGACAAAAAGAGCAACATCAGCAAAAAGGACAAAAAGAGCAACATGGACAAAAAGGACAAAAAGGAGTCGAAGAGCAAAAGAGTAAAAGAGCAAAAGAGCAAAAGAGCAAAAGAGCAAAAGAGCAAAAGAGCAAAAGGGCAAAAGGGCAAAAAGGCTCAAGGGCAAAAAGGACAAAATAACCAAAATGATGAAAATGGCAAATCACAAAACCAACCAAAGCCTGTCCCACTTTTGGGATAATCTTTACATAAATCTATCCCATTATCCGGGATGAAAAATATCCCTTGTCTACCCTCGGTATTCAAATTACATATGTACCGAGTATCAGCCAAATCGGTCCAAAAGTCTTTGCGTAAAAGGATAACAAACAGAGAGACAAATATATTTTTATCCCGGAAACTATCCCATTTTCCGGGATAAAAAGTATCCTATGTTCATTCTCGGCATCGAAAATATATATATACTGAGTTTCAGCCAAATCGGTCCAGTACTTTTTACGTGAAAACGGAACAGACAGACAGACAGACAGACAGACAGACAGACAGACAGAGTTACTTTCGCATTTATAATATTAATAGGGATATTTGTTAATATTTTTTTTTTATTATAACTTAAATAAAAAAATTAAAATTCCTTCTCTAATTATTATTATACAATTTCAACTTTAATGCAATGAAATAAAATCTAAAATATCAATTAGTGTAATAATATACGTTGTTTTTGATACTATTTGTTTGTTTATATATTTCTTTCTATACATAGGTTTTTGATAAAATTTCGATGGTTTTCGATGCTTATCGACACACTTTTTGAGACTTTTGAGAATTTTTAAGACATTTTAGGAGAACTTCGTTCCAAACATGTGTCCCAAAGACACCTCATTAGTTTTTGTTTTCTTTTTGTTATATCTATATATATAAAACAAAGTCGCGTTAGTTACACCATTTATAACTCTAGAACGACTGGAGCAATTTTTCTGATCTTTGTGTTTTTGCGATTGTCTTCGTATTAAAATATGATATCCATCAATAAAAAAAAATATCATTAAAAAAACATCAGACTGCTATGATCTTTCCCGGCCGATTTTGGTAATGGTGACTCCATTTTAACTCATTTTCATTTGTCTGATTTAGGTGAATTATTTTTATGTGTGTTCAAGTGGGTCCCGGGATGGTTTAGATTAAAATTTGAACCAGGTAAATGGCGCTGCAATCGGGTTCCAGGATTTAGGTGAAATTATTTTCGTGTGTTTTCAAATGGATCCCGGAATGGTTTAGATTCACGATTGGACCCGGTAGGTGGTGTCACTAAACACCTGTTTAACGGTGGGACCGATTATGATGATTTATTTTTGTGTTTTTGAAGTAGAATCGAGAATGGTTTAGATTAACAATAGGTCCCGGTTGATGGCGCTGCAATCGGTCTCTAGATTTTAATTTCTAAGGGCAAGACAACGTAACGTCTGCCGAGTACAGCTAAAGTAACAAATAAATGAGACATGAATTGACCCTGCATTTAATTAACTAAAGTTTGAGAAACCCTGTTATCTTTGTTTACACTTGGTCTCATAGTGAGATGAATATGATATGATTAACTCTCGTGATTTTTATAATTTCTACTTTACTGTATACTAGCTTCTCCCGCGACTACGTCCGCGTAAAAAAAAATTATGGACCCTAAAAAAAACTAGCATAAGTTACCCCTTATAATATCATCTATTTGCCAGTGTAAGTCTGGTTAAAATCGGTCCAGCCGTTTTAGTGATAAGCCGGAATATCCTGACGGACAAACAATAATACTATTATTATATTTTCAAAATCTCCTAGTTTGAATTATCTCCCCTGATTGTTTTCACATTTTTATTTTGACATTAGAAGTCGTGGTAGCGTAATGGCTAGCGCACGCGTCTCAGACTCAAAAGGCGCGGATTCAATCCTGGCCGGAACGCATGAACCACTTGGTCAGTTTTCTGATCTATTTGCATATTGTTACAATTGCCACGTGCTAACAACGGTGAAGGAAAACATCGTGATGCAACCTGCACATCGAGATAACCGATGTGTCAAACCTGCCAAGGCGCCTTGCGCAAGCGTGGGTATACTGTCCGTTCCCCTTATAATGGGAGGCCCGAGCCCATCAGTAGGACAGCTAATATTATATTTATTTATATTATTAGAAAAAGACTTAAATTTTATTTATCTTTACAGATTCAATTTCTGAAATAGAGAAATAATTGATTTAATTTGTATGATATCATCCTCCAGCGGCCAAGTGTTGGGCCGGCAGTCGGTCGGGGCCCGCGTGTGCGCTTGCCCGCGCCGCGACATCCGCAAGGACGAGGAGTCCGAGGGCGTGTACGTGGCGGGCAAGAAGCGCGTGGCGTGCAACCAGATCGCGCCGCCCAAGCCCACCAAGAAGGTCAAGATCCAGGTCGTCAAAGAGGACGACAATATAGTCACATTGCCACCGGTTAGTATTTATTTGTATTTATTTGACGGCCTCTGTGGTTGAGCGGGATAAGCCTTTGTCGGCCTACCTCACTGCAACGCAGAGGTTCCGGGTTCGGTTCCTGGTATAGTAAATTTCGGAAACGTATTTTCTCCGTTATTTACTATGGTCTGAGTGTCTGGGATCGGCCCTAGAGTAATCCGTTGTATATTACACATAACACAAGCGTAACTTGCTTAATTTGGGGATATACAATGTGTGTGTTTCTCTGCCGATTATTATTATTATTATTTTTTGGTAAACGTAGTCTCCGACGCCCTCCGCCCCGATGGACTGACAACATGAGGAATTGGAGCTTTAGGCCTACGTCCAACAATGGACTGCAATTGGCTGACGAGGAGTATCGGTTTTGATCATCTACGGATATAGCGAGTCCTGGAGCTTTTGGACAATCGCTGTGTGAAATTGACACAACATTAGCATTCTGCACTCCTCTGTATAAAGTATAAGTGTGCTAAATTTCATACTCCTCCGTCGGCGCAAGTTTAGCATGCAGATAAAATTCTTTTTAATTTCCAGCCGGTAAATATCTAGATACTAAAGTGTACCAAAATTAACTTTCTAACTAAGGCCAAAAGAATCAATAAACTAATTCAGCCTCATAATAAATTTATACCATGAATACCTCCTTAAGTTTTGATTCAAGACATTGGTTCTCAAATCCAAGTCAATAGGTAACCCACTTCTCTTTATCTCACAGCTAAGGGTGGTCGGCGCAAGAGCTATGATAGCTGGTTTGGAGACGATGCAACGGATGATGGAACAAGGGGCAGAACTAACTAAACACGACCCCCAATCCGTGGAATACAAGTGCCTAGAAGAATTTAAAAAATCACTTGCCGAGCTGAAGAAACAGAAACTAGTAAATGAATAGCCTAGATAAGTGCCTTTTAATTATGTTTTTTTAATGAATATTTTTAGAATGAATACACAGGTCTGCCGGAATTTTGAAAAATCTATGTGCTTTGTGTCAGACTGATTTTTTGGCGTATTTTCTCCCGCTGAACACGAATCAGAACTCAAGAATTGGTGGGTCATTGAGTAAATAATCGAGAAAAACCCAGAAAACCGATAAAAATCAACTTTTTTTTTTCAGTTGTCGATCGGTTTTGGGTTTTTCTCCGTTATTTGCTCAATGACCCCCAATTCTGACTCCAGCTTCGTATTCAGCAGAAAAAAATCGACAGAAAATCGTAGTCTAACATGCAACTCGCACAACTTTTTTTGACCTGTATTATGATAAATTAGGATATGATAAACTATTTTCATTTTTAATAATAAATGATTGTTTTTACCAGTGTTTATTGTGAAATGTGTGAAATTGTTGACCGATGATGATAACTGATTAAATTGCATAAATATCTATAGCTGCGCCATAATTCCATAGCTGGCTTGAATATATTAGTATCTCAGTTAAAAAAAAATAAGGATAAGTAAATAGATTGCACAAAATTATTTTTACATCCAGTCAAAGATGTAACTACATATAACTTTATTGATTTTAAATGTTAAGTTTTAAAATTGTGGCTATCGTCATTTTGAACATGTTCACGCCACATACGCAATTAATGTTGTAAAAATTTAAAAATTGATTTAATAAAAATAATATATTGTTTAGATCGAATCATAGGTTTTCAACGTTACAGTTGTTGTCACCCCCCACAGTTATCTCACATGTCATTTGCGATATTTTATTTAACACCTTTTAAACTACAAGACACTAATCGAGAAATGCTAATAATTAGATTTAAAAGAAAGCAGAAAGTATTGTATAATAATCTGCAATATGTTTTTCATATTAAAGGTTAAGGTTCTTTAGTTGTACTATTTATATTTACCAGAAGTAACTAATTCCTCTTTTAGTGAAATAATTCATATAATCTATCTCATAAAAGAGTTATATTGGCTCATAAGTTAAGATACTCGAATCACATACCAATTATGGATTTTTTACATGCTGTCTTAAATCATACTTTATCAAGAAAAGTAATCACACCTATTGAGGTGTCCTTGGGACAGATGGTTGGAAAGAAGTTCTAAAAGACCATCGAAAAGTATTAAAAAGCTGTATACAAAAAAAGTCTCAAAATATAGTAGATATTGTAAAAAAACGAAGTTAAAAACATATGGTCGAAATTTGAAATTCGGTTAAAAATTGTAAATTATATAAAAACGTGTGCATGTTAACTGCGACAGTGCCCAAATGCGGCCGAATAACGCCGGTTCAAGACCTTCGAATTTCAAAACAGATTAAATAGATTATTTGTATTTTAGATGTTATTTCATTGCATTAAAGTTCGAAATTGTTTAATAATATACAGCTGTCAGTATTTTTCATTTCGGTTTAACACTTATATTAGTTTAGCTTCCATCCACCGAGTAACGTACGATAAGGAACTTCGTTCCAAAACCTTTACTTGGGGGTGTATTAACGTTCCTGTTGAGAACCTATGTTTGAGAGACAATTAAAAAAATATATATAACGAAACGACGAAAAAGGTTCGTTTACTGTCTTCCTTGGGTTAAATATGAAGTTAAAATTAAAATTGGTGCTTTTGCGCAATTGTATTTTTTATAGACTAATGGTCAATTTATTTTTGTAGAAGATTTTTGTCAGTGTAATGGCTGATTATAAAAAACTGTGTTCAATCAGATAGATTTGAAGAAATAAATTAGGTAAATAAGTATTAGTGGCTTAAAGCTATGTTTGACTGTTTAGTGGTTCATTTTTATATGAAGAAAAAATATTCTATTTCTAGAATATTGTTAGTTTTTAACTATGAACTGTGTATTTACATCTATTGAAAATCTCAGCTGTTACGTGAATTGTGTTTTTGCGTTGTCAGAATAACATAACTACTTGCTCTCAGTCAAAGACCTAAATTTTAAGAGCAAAACCATGTTTGAATAAATTTTCCTTCTTTTTGTAATAATTCTCACAAAATACATAGAACATGTACAATTGTACATACATTCATAGCAAACATTAATCAACTTTTAATTTATAGGTCAATCCCAGTGCCAAAAATCTTATATATATGTCTCGGAATCGAATGTTACATGTAGGACCCATTGCTTGTAGCATTCTTCAAGCATTGGCGTAATGGTCGACAAGAAGACTTGATGAAGCTTACTCAATGTTGCACAAAAGTACTGTCTATCTCAAATACGAACTTGTAGCAACATCTTATACTTCACTTATGAATTAGATAGAAATTTTAATTATCTATAATATTATAAAATTCTAAATATGTCGTGAGTGTACATTGAAGCTATTAAAACGATAGAGATAGAGAACACGATGCTTTTTTTTTAGATTTCTTGTCTGTTTGTTCGGGATTCACGTTAAAACTACTGGGCCGCTTTCGATTCGATTTTCGCTGGTCGACAGCAAATTAAACTTAAACCTGCGCTAGTTCTTATCCCGGGCATCCCGTGGGAATTTTCCCGGGAGCGGTTTGTACTTGTTCGATAAAGATAAAATTATAGCTTACATTCTTTTTTAAATGCTGTGGTACTTTGTGGCCCTGAAATTTCAAGTCGAGCATGGACGAAGTTGCGGAAATAATCTAGTATACAAATAAATGATTGCATCTTACTGTTTAAGTGACATTATAACGTAAAATAATATTTATATATTTCTCTTTATTTACGTTATGTTCCCCTTGCCTCTAATTTTTGCCATCTAAATCCTCAGCCCTCTCTGATAAGATTATTGAATGACATAGATCAGAGAGTAAACTTTCACCGGGCAGCTTTCAACTTTAAATTTAATTTTGTTTGCGGTGTGTTTCGATTCAGGTTTTTTGATAGGTGATTTTCATTACTTTATATTCTTCCATGCTTACAAGGAATATCTATATAACCTGTTAAAGAATAGCCGTACAAATTCATAAGTTATGATACCAACAGAACGTTGTTGTTTTAATAAACTATTGCCAATGTATCCACCAAATTTTGTTTTAAGTTGCTCTTTCGCGAACGTATAATCTTAAAATTGGTTTTTACTTATATATAAATATATAATGGTCCTGTTTGAAAAAAATATCATTTTTTTTTAAATTATATAATTTATGGTCTAAAGTATGTCGCCATAACAACCTTGAGTTGTGTTCCGGCATTAGTGACCAGGTTCCAGTTTCCCTTAAGAGAGCAGCAGCGCATTTGCAGCAACTTGGTGTTGCAAATGTCCATAGGCGACGGTAACCGCTTTCCATCAAGCGGGCCGTCGGCCTGGATGCTAATCTCCTGCAATAAAAAAAATTATATATAAATTTTTGTAGGTTTTCAAGCATTGTTTTTATCCCCTCTTAATCTAATTCTGTAATAGAAAATAGTTATTTTCGTATATTTTTGGTAAATCGCGAAAGTATTATAAAACATAACACCCACCTACACAGCTTTATTGTCTTGGGACCTAATTACATTCTTAATAGGTTCTTAGGTGTGAGCCAGACGTATAAAATGTAGACGCAGCGAAGAAATTGTATCAGCCCAATCCTAACTTCACACGTCTTTTCTGTCTGACTTGCGCCTAATATAATTAGTGAAAGATTGAATTCGGTACCCTTGCAAAACAATTCCATTGAATAATTGTGTAACTGTATTTGTTAACTTTTAATATTAGTTTTTAGTGTTAAGTTATTGATTTTAAGATTTATTCTAGTTTTGAATTCTTATTAGTAATTAAGTAACGTTAGGTTTATAGTAAGTTTACTATAACTATAAAATTGATTGTTTATATTTGTTGCTGGAACATGTTTTACTACCTTTTATTGGATCTGTTAGAGCAGAAAATCTCGATATAAGAATTTTAAACGACGATTTGAAATTCTTTTGACATTACATACATATTTGATTAAAATAAAAGCTGTTTCGTGGTCCCCAGTTTGTGGTAATGATAGCCTGGTTATCACTGTGATCTCAATGCATGGTCGACTTTCGTAATTAACCATTCAATGGAACCATTTAATATTTTAAAAGTTTGTTTTTCACTGTATCGAATATTTTGCTGGTTTAGCAAAGAAATCTTAGAAGTTGAACGACAAGAAGGCGCAGACACTAATTTAAAAATAAATTTGACAATACTTGTTTGTACGCATAGAGTTATTTAATAGATAGTACCAAAAAAATAAGTGCCTTCAATAATTGGATATTCCGCCTATAACTGTTGTAAGCAAATAATATCTACCATAGGTTCCCAAAACTCTTTGGGCAAGCGCTTTTTGTTTTGGAAATATAATCTCAAAAGTTCCACACCTATTTAACCTTTACATAAGATAATTAGTAAGTATTTCTTTCTACATTAACACTAGATACTGTGAAAACATGGTCACTAAGATAGAAAAAAGTCATAATCGTTACTAATTATTAAAGCAAACTGCATTTTGAACTCAAAATGGCAGAAAATGGGGCTAATAATAAAAATCGTATGCCAAATTGTCCGGTGTTTTGAGATTAGATTGAAAACTCTTTATTTTCAACTAGTTAATAAGCTTAGTTAAAATAACATAGTTAATAAATGACTACAATCCATTTAGCTACAATGAGCTGCTTATTTCTCGTCATCTAGAAAGAAAAAAATTCTCTCGTCTCTCATATTGGGGGTTTACTGCCCATTTGGGAACCTATGGTCTCTAGATAATAATTGTAAAATAGTTTTTTATGCTATTATTGATAAAAATTCTAAATTAGCCAGATTGTGCAGATTGTGGTACAATAAATATTGATAAAATTATATACTTTTTTATTTCAAATTAAATGACAATTTTTTTTATTCATCGAGCTTGCTTGTATTGATGTGTGTGTGACGTCCTATAATAGGAAGAAATCTATTAACTTATAACAACATATTGACCTATAAATTGAAGAGTTGAGAACTTGAATGCCCTAAATTAAAAAAAAAATAACTAAATACGCATGTAATAATACCAAGTTTCACGTAAGCCGTGATTATTGAAGTTTACCAAGGATGCCAATGTCATTTGAAAATTATAGTCATTATTATTAAACATCATAGACTATGTTGACAAAATGAGTATGTCATAACTATAGCAACTTGATACTTGCACGATGTTTGATGTCACTAGTGGCCTGGTTGCTATCTGATCACTAATGCCAGAACACAACTCAAGGTTGTTATGGTGGCATACTCTAGACCAGAGGTGATTTATCCAGATGGGCAAATACCCAACCACCTGGCTGTGGATTGTTTTGTTACCTCTTAAGACAGGTCACCTGTAACGTAATATTAGACAAATATTCTAATAAACGCGAGCATCGCCGCGTTACCGCACTAGCTTTTAGTGGTCTAAGCAACCGGTCGCGGCGGCTCGCGGGCCGGCGTTTTGACAGCACATCGGTGCTCGGTGGGTCATGCATTGGTGATAGATTTTCAGAACCACCAACACGTCGATAATAAAAAGCTTTGCTCTTAACTTAACATTTATTAAGATTATTTTGTTTAAATCTTCTACATATATTTAGTGCATATAACCCACGTTTTGGGTTCCTTTTCCTCTTCTCAAAATTGGACTTGCGAGTTTTGTGAAAAAGAAGTGAGGACTCATTGCGCAGTGCACCTGGAAGGTCACCCCTGGACTTGCAGACACTTCAGGGCAGTACCGCCACAAAAAATCGAAACACAGCCAAGGCGAAACTAACCCCGCTCTCTATATATATACTTTTTTTTATTTAATACACGTATGCGGTTTGATATAGTCGTGTTATTATATTACCCGCTACACACCCCAATGCAGAAAATTGTATTCTTTCTCCATTTCTGCTTGGACAGATGCAGACACTACATGTCATAATCTTTAAAAACCAATGGGTCTATATAACTAAGATTTGGTAAAAAGGCGAATTCATATATAAAATAGTTTATACAAAAAAAATAAGGGTGCAAATTACCAAGACTGGGATTTCATCATGTTTTTTTATTGATCGAATATAAAAGTGTGCGGACAGAAAGAGAGATAGTCTGCCTCTGACCGGATACAGGTTGTCACTCGCACTTTGGTCCAGGTGCAGATTCTTACTTCGATTCTGGTCCGAAGCACATATTGTAGTAGCCTCCTAAAGTAACTAATTATTGTGGGAGAATCAATTAAATTTATAGATCTGTAGCACGGCCTGCTCTGCACTACTCACTATTTAGACTGATTCGACTACGGCGCACTAATTAATAATATATTTTTAATCTATGGGAGCCTCCTCTCGGTAGCGCAGTCACACACGTATGCCGCGCAATATACCTACACGCTACAGATCTATAATTAAATGTACTTATTTATTACATCTGTATTCTTGTGGAAGAAGCACGCCTGAAATAAATACACTTTAAAAATGAGTATTCTCTTATATTTTCTGATAGGTTTTGCCTAACTGTTCAATGTGGAGAGTAATTCGTTTCTATTAGTAAACCACTCCAATAATAATGATGTAATCGGCTTGACTATGAGGTATACAATTTAATTGTACTATTCATTTGATTACAATAACTTCAGATGCCCTGTGACTTTATCTACAAGATCTCTTGGCGCAGGACCTACTCCAAGAACTGTTATTGTATCTGGGGCTATTTGAGTTCTACCACAGTCCACAAACATGGATGTATTGATGCCTTCATTCCTCGCATTCTGTTCTATCAACTTCAATTCTTCTAGAGAGTTAGTTTTCACAGCTACTTTAGTTTGTCCCACGCTCATCCAAGAATTAAGACCCACAGGATCAATTTTTTGGGCTTTTTCAAAGGCATCTACAGACGCGTGACCGCACTGTGCAGCTATTTTGCCTTTTGTCATTTGTAGATCTGCCCTTACTACTAACACTAGTTTATATTCTTCATTTGAAGCAAACTGAAACAAGATAAAATAATTAAACTAGCCGTGTGTCGTTCACGAATGAATCCTTCAAATGAAGTACTTCAGTTAGTTTCTGTCCTTCATTCTTTACTTCAGTTACAATTCAACCATATCTTTAGTTCAGTTTAGTTCACCGGCCGCGAACTAAAATCGGCACTGCTCGTGTCTCGTTCGTGTTTCACGAACGAGGCTTGTGCACTGTGCAGTGCTGATTGATAATTTGCTGTCACGCTCTGTTGTACGTACCATAATGATGTTCTATTCCTTTCACTCAAACTTTCGCTCGGTACGTACCCAGTTTTTAAGCGGTCGGGTCCTCTAACAATTCGCACTTACAGTGTACATTGCTTGTCATACAAAAAAGCTAATTTAGAACTGTCAAACAAAATAGCAATGTACAGTACCTACAGTTTACAATACGTTTGTTCGAGTTTCAAATTTTAAATATGAAATGAAGTGCATTGTTTTCATTCGTAAGTATAGAAATAGTTATTGAACTGTGTAAAGTTTTAGTACTATTTTGAGCTTTATGTCATTAAGTTACGGATCATTGATATATTTTTAAAATTTTACTCGTCCGGCGGAGAGGGAAGGACACAGGTTTAGGTAGGAAGAGGCACTGGGGAGAGGAATGAGGACATGGTGATAAGGATTATAGGGTAAAGAATACCACTATCTCGGAATGGAGCGGAGGAAGACGGTGATGCTCAGGAGGCCGGGGTCGCGTACCCGTGTACCATACCACACTTGCGGAACATGCAAGAAGATACAGTACCCCTGACCGACAATACGATTCATGTTTGGATCATTATTTTTAACCTTTTAGTTTGAGTAGAATTTTTATAAAGCGTGTTTTTATTAGTTTTTTTAAAATAATAAATGAATACATAATAACGTCGTCACTTTTAATATATTAATATATAAAACTGAAGACTTTATTTGTTTGAACGCGTTAATCTCAGAAACTACTGGTTTGATTTGAAAAAAAATTCAGTGTTAGATAGCCCATTTATCGAGTAAGGCTATATATCATCACGCTAAGATCAATAGGAGCGGAGCACCATTGAAGAATGTTTGAAAACCGGGGTGTTTTGAAAACAAATTCCACGCGGACGACGTCGCGGGCACAGCTAGTATATAATAAAATATGTGTCGAACTATCGTAAAACAAAAAATGCGGAAATTATCTAGAGTGTTGGCCCTAAGCCTGATCAAGTATGAAGGGAAATCTGTGCTGTAAGTTTTATTTTTACGAACCAATTTCTCTGAACAGATATACGTACTAACTTCAATTACCTATTTAACTATTCGATACGAGCTCATGTCTCAACTCGTTGAACTAATTTAAGTTTGCGATAAGATGACTCATTGAACTCTTCTTTTAACAACCTATTTCATATCTCTTGATAAACTAGTGAATGAAAACCGATCTACAAAGAAAACATTTTTTGTTGAACTACTGAACTAAAAGATGGATATATATCTTTTTATCAAAAAGATATATATCACTCTTTTCTTCTTAGTGAGTGATTTTTCCCATGTATAAATTAAACCATCGGAAAATGTTCGTGTATTCTAATATAGCTAATCTGGTTTTTTTTAAGTTATGGCTTGGCAACTAGGCCTTTAAGCCAGGCGCAGTTGTATTGTAGGCTACAATCCACACCATTCAACGGAGTTCTTGTGAAAACTCAAAAAGCCACATTCGACTATACAGTTCACATTTCTCAAAAAAACACAATTACTACTCAAAAACTATCAATATCCTACAACTATTGTTCAATTTAGAGTAATTTTACACATTTTTAGAAAATAAAGCTGCACTGCACACAACAAAAAGCAGAAGTCGTGGAAGGCCACGACACACCTTCCATGATCAAATTGATCGTGTACTAGCAGAAGGTGATGTCAGGGGCCTTAAGAACAGACGAGCGTGCATGACAAGAGCTATGAATGTCAAAGAAGCAAGTGAGGTGTGTAAGAATAAGCCTAAATGGCGCTCTGTTGTTCGTGCCTACCCCGCAAGGGAACTGGCGTGAAGTTATGTATGTATGTAAAACTGCACAGCACAACGTCCACTTTCAGTTCCCGCCAAAAACTCCTAGCTTATCTGGGACTAAAGTTTAACTCAGATTATAAGAATGAAGTTCGGTTTCACATCACAAATCAAATGATTTTGAGCCAATAGGTGTCATTGGTCATAGGATAGAAGCAGAAAATTGAATTACAAAATTTCTCAAAGCAATAAATAATGGTTCTGAGGAAAAACTTCAAGTATAATATGCATAATATTACTATTTCAACTCCGATGTGCGATATTTCGACATGTTATATCTCAGTGGATATTTCGTATTTGCCGCAATTTTCAAACTTCGCCATATTAATCTTTTGCTCACTGTTGCACTCCAGTATACATCTATGATACAGGATCATGAAATATACTTTTAGGTCTAGCATTTATCAACAAAATGCACCTACATTATAATTAATTAACATAATTTAATGTAATCAGTATTTAAGTAGTACTTACCGCCTTTACAGTTTTCTGCGTTTTAGAACATCCAAGATATTTTCTACAGGCAAATAATGAGATACCTAGACAAATTCCACATCCTAAACCGGTAAAAAATGTCCTATTAAGCTCCATATTTATTCAATTAAAGCTTAAAATAATCATAAGTTATAACCTAAAAAAGTTTTAATAATAACCTCAAAAATGTTGGATTTTTTTCTTAATTAATAAATATGGATATGGTATCACACGATGTATGTATTTAGCCATTGCTAAATACGTGTAAAATATAAATTTGATATTGCAAAATTTTTTCCAAGCAAAGCAAGGAGACTTTTTTTTATAAATATTGGATAAAAAAACTTAGACTGAAACAGTCTTGTTCGAAAGTGAAGTCTGCATACCAGCATTCCTTGTATAAGGTTTTCTGGTCTCCTAAAAACTAGAGACCCAAGGCCAAAAGTGGGATGTATATGAGGCAATATTATGTTATACATGTATTACCAATAATACATAAAAAAAGGAACACTTCAAATTTACAATAGATTTTTTTTTATTTACAACAGTTTCAGATGTCCTGTAACTTTATCTATAATATCTTTTGGTGCTGGTCCTATACCCAGTACTGTAACAGAGTTTGGTGCAATCTGAGTCCTTCCTGCATCTCTAATTAATGAAGTGATTAGACCCATTTTCTTTGCATTATCCTGTATTTGCTTTATTTCTTCTACTGAATCTGTTTTCAATGCTACTTTTGCTTGACCAGTCATTTGCCAGGTTTTTAGGCCTTCTGGATCTTTCTTCAGTGCTTTTTCAAAGGCACCTACAGCCGCATGACTGCACTGAGCGGCAATTTTGCCCTTTCCCATGTTAAGGTCTGTTCTTACAACTAATACTAATTTATATTCTGAATTTGATACAAGCTGGAAAAAAACATGGTTCAATATTTAAATTATCTTGATCACTTTTGTTTTAAAGAAGTAAATTTTTAAGAGATAGTACATTATGAGAGATGAAAAATGTGTACAAAAATTCACTAAAATCAAAGTAATTAGTTACAAAAATGTGTTAATATTGATTTAAACTTGATTCAAAGTATAATGACACAAAAATTGAACTTGTAAATTTTTTTAACCCTGGGTTGTATAGTAGTAGACAGGCTAACAATGGCCACCTGATGGAGAAATAGTTATTTAGGGAAAACTAAACAAGTTTTTGGTAAAGGTATTTGGCATATCATACATATACAACAATGTAATAATACAATAACAACATTATTTCATTTCACATTCAAATTATTAGATCTACATTGTATGAGAATATATATATCAATTTCTTTATGGTGTTCAATAAATAATTGTAAACTTACGGCTTTAACAGCTTTTCCAGAGGAAGAAACAATTCCAAAATACTTTCTGAACGCATAAAGAGAGATTCCGATACAAATGCCGCAACCCAAACCAGTGAGAAAAGAAATATTAAGCTCCATTTTCTTTTGAGAAGAAATATTGAAAATTTTCTTAATATAAGTCTCACTACAACTACTTCCTCAATAGCTATCTATCTCTTATTAAACTTTATTTCTGTATTTTATTTGTAGCCTAGCCTCATAGCATGTAGGTTAGAAATTTTAACTTAAACAAAAATTCAAATTGACATTGACAGTTACAAGACCGACAGTTACCTTTTTAAATATATTTTTAATTTTATACGCAGACAGAGGTCTTTCGAGACTTGGATTTTGTTTAAAACCTAGCTTTTAGCTCGCGAAAACTATTCTTGCTTTTGACAGATTCTATTGATATTACAATCGATTTTATATTAGTTTTATATTAATTTTAAAATATTGTACCAAATAATGATTATTTTTTACGCATTGATTTATTTACAGACAAAGGCATCAGATCACAGAGTACATATTTATAATAGGATATATCAGATTCACAGAGTACTTTTAAATGCTATCAGTATCCTAGGCAACGACTTTGTTTATTTACGTATTTTTAAAATAATCACAAAAACTTGTAGCAATATTTTATTCATTATTTCCTATTATTTTGTTTAAATAAAGAATCTTACAGAATGAAGAAAACTATGAAAGACTTGGCACCTATCGCGCTACCTCATGGGCCACCCGTGGAATGTACCCAGGAGTATTTTAAATCGCTCATGGAAAGTAAATGCATGATTAAGTAAGTTGAATAATAATAGCCTAAAACGGGCACAAGTTAATTGGGTCCTGTAGCTCTGTAGAGCTTAGTGAATTTGAATTTGTAAAATACGGGCATACGGCCTAATGTCTTAGTTATGGAACGAAATTATCTACTTATAATCTGCGCCAAAGCTCGGCCTTCTACCTGTAAGTTTTAATCACTTAAACCTCCTAAAGTTAAGCATGCACTGCGATTTATATAATAATATCGGACTTAGTTGTGAAAGTATGAGTCTGATATTGACAATCGTATTGTCTGCTTAGACTTAGAGGCTTCGTCGTCGTCAGCCAATCACAGTCCACTGCTGGACGTAGGCCTCCCCAAGTTGGCGCCACTCATCCCGGGCCTCCGCCTTCCTCATCCAGTGCCTGTTGGCAACTTGCGTAGGTCGTCAGTCCATCGGGCCGGAGGGCGTCCGACACTACGTGTACCGAGGCGCGATCTCCACTCCAGGACTCGTTGACTTAGGCTTTTTTGAACGAAACTAACAGATTTTAGACCGGCCAAAGTTTAAGGCCGTCCTCAATAATATATGGCATAATAATACATGGTTACGCAATAGGTGCTTTTTCATTTAAAGTCAGGCCTTAGCTCTTTTCTTAGCTCTCACAACTTAGATACATTCCAGTATTTGAGTTGCATTTTTCTACAGTACTAACATAACGTAAACTCTTAGAATATTCCAATATTACATATACTTAAAATTGACTAATTATTTTACACTAATTCACGTCTAGACTTTCATAGAGATAGAGGAAGAAGGAAGAAATTTGATTACCTTTATCTCAACAAAGAGTAAGAAAGAAAGAAAGATATATTTTATTTAGGACAAAAACAATATAGAGTAGTATCAAACAGTAAAATAACAGAAACAGAATAAGTCCTAAAATTGGACCCAGTCTCAGCATATGCTGACCAAATAAGACCAGCGCTGTTCTTCCGTCTGTAGCCAGCAAGTGAAGCCACGAAAGACAATACAACACCCATAATATACAATACAGTTTGTATCCGTGCAGGAACGGAGAAAGAATACAATTTCCTGCGTTGGGGCGGCCTGTCGGCGGCCTTCTGCAGATCAACTTCACATGAATTTATTGTCCGACCTCGAACGACACTTAATCAAAGATATCTGCAAAGACTGTAAGCAGGTAGCAGCTATGTAGGTAAATAAAGGCAGTTGAAAGCGGTGGTAATAATTCAGTCCATACAAATTGGCCCTGAAGTATTTTTACTACAAAAATTGTTTTAAAAAGACCGTCACATGTCCCTCTCTGTTTTAAGGTTAATTTACATTGCTCTAAGGCCCTGTCCTGAAGCGAAGGCAAGCCGAGGTAGTTTAGTTGACAAGTCTGAACATGCCATTTTTAGTACACTAATATGCCCATCTCTAAATAATTTATAGTGACCGATTATTTATCAACAAAAAGAAGATTGCTTGAAATAGACCTTAACACTGTTATTTTGTGGATTCATTGTATTTTAATTTAATAAATACACATGTTTGCATTTAATTTTTATTTTAATTATTCTTTTTATAAGTTGTTACAATTTGAAATTGACCGAAAATGAACGAGGACGCGCTAATGATGTCTGCATACACTATATCTAGTGTTGGGACACGACACCCATAAACAAACACACACTAGTAATTTTTCGAGAGATAAGAACTGACAATCGGTTCCAATCCAAGGACGCTAAAGTTCCTCAGTTATATTTAACTAATGATATCGAATATTACCACAAATAGAAAGTATCCAGTATGGGACATAGCCCGTCCAACACCTCAGGTGCTCATGGAGCAAGCGCGTCGCGATCTTATGGAGGCTGAAGAAAAACTAGCCGAGAAACGTGAAGAAGAAAAAAAGAACAGAGCCATCATGGACTCCAAATGGGAAGATCTTAGGAACAAGGAGTTGCTGTTAAAGGAATCGTTTATTAGCTTCAACAAGGTATTCCTTAACAATCCTGTAGGGCATCTCTTTTCTATTTCCTTCAGACTGTACACGCGTCAAGAAACCCTGCATCTAGGGCATTTTCCATCTCCGTGACATAGGGGGTAAAATGTTTTCCGTTTTCCGGAAACCAGCTAGTGGGGAACAAATGTTTAACCGTGCCGCTTCTGTCAGGTTCTGGTAGAAGGAATGGGCCTAAGATATGCTGCCTTGACGTCGTGAAGGATGAAATGCGTAACAATGCTCTCACTACAAGGGAAACCGAAGACCGCGCGAAATGGAGAACAAAAAATAGGAAAGCAGACCACCGGGCTGCGAATGGAACGCAATGGAGATTTAACGCTCGGATGTTTTTTTTTATTTATTGCAGGAGTACAGCAGACAGGCAGACGGCCCACTCTATGGAAAGCGGTTACCATCGCATATGGAAATTTGCAACACCAAAGGTGCTACAAATGCGCTGCTGCTCTCTTAAGGGAGACTGGAACCTGGTCACTAATGCCGGAACACAACACAAGGTTCTTATGGCGGCATACTCCAGACCAGGGGTGGTCGCCATCCAGTCGGGCAAATACCCTCCCACCTGGCTGTGGGTTGTTTTGTCGCCTCTTACGACAGGCCGCCTGGCCGCAGGAAATTGTATTCTTTCTCCGTTCCTGCACGGATAAATTATGATTATGATGATGATGACTCAATTCCAAAATATATTCCGAATTAGGATAAAGCAGTTTCTCACAAAATTCAATCTACCCTAGTGTGCTTCTTTCTAGTTCATTAGAGAGAATCAAGAGAAACGTGACCGCGCAGAACGCAAGATGCAAGCTGACAACGAAGTGCTGATGCGGAAGACGCGCGAAACGGAAGTGATGCGCCAGCGCGTCGTCGAAATGGAGGAAGTGAAGCAGCTGATGGAGAAACAGGTTAAGGACTACACCATATATGAGGTACGTTATTTCTATTTTTCCTCCTCGAGTTGTATTCCTCATTCCTGAAGGTCGTGACCTTCGCCATAATTTTTCTTACACTATTTTTCGCCATCGTTTAAGATCAGCGACAATATGCAGTGCGTCGTACACGGAGTCGTTGAGTGTTTTTTTAATTGTATCAGTTCAGCAGACAGGTAGGCGGCCCTCCTTATGGAAAGCGGTTGCCATCACCTATAGACATTTATTTTGTAACACCAAAGGTTGCTACCAATGTGCTGCCGCTCTCTAAACGGAGGCTGGAACCGGGCTACTAATGCCGAGAACACAACTCAAGGTTGTTATAGCAGCATATTAGATAAGGTGTGATAGCTATCCAGGCGGGCAAATACCCCACCTCCTGGCTGTGGGTTGTTTTTAATATATTCTTTCTCAGTTCCCCTACGGATATGGAGTGTGGTCGGACCAACGCATCGGACTGCGACCTCGAGATCTTTTTCCTTCTATTTTGTCAGTGACCATTAGTTTCATTTTAATTCTGGGATTATTCTCGATTTTATGTTCTATGTTACAACACATCTTATTTTCACAGTAGTGTAGTTAATCTCCGTGTTATATCTTAATATATACAAATTACGTGTCACGTTGTTTGTCCGCGATGGACTCCTAAACTATTTGACCGATTTTAATCAAATTTGCACACCGTGTGCAGTTTGATCCGACTTGAAAGATAGGATAGCTTACATTTGGACCCGGTAGGTGGCGCTGCAATCGGGTTCTAAATTTTATTTCTTCAGGGCAGAACAACGTCTGCCGGGACAGCTAGTAATATATATATATATATATATATATATATATATATATTTTATTTTATTTTTCATAAACGACAGATGAACACACCAATGTGTGCATATTACCAAGGTATGCGAGTTACTCTTGTGTTATGTATAATATGCAATGGGCCACTCGGGGCCGATCCAAGACACCCAGACCATAGTAAATAACGGAGTTTGTTTTACGAAATTTACCATGCTAGGAATCGAATACGGGACATTTTGGTTTCAGTGAGCCCAATGAACCACAGAGTCCTTAAAAGTCTCAACCGTGGATCTAAGTTGATCAACTAGCTTACATGCTATTTTTGCAAACTTAATATATTTTATGTACGTGAAGACTGTTTTAGTTTTGAAGATTTTGTATGTAATGTCTATGGAACACTGAAAATTATATATTTTAAATATTATATTTATTAGAAGATTTATATAAGCTAATTTTTTTTATAAATAAATAAATTTGTCTAATATTTTTTTTTATACTGCGGTTAGCTAAGAGCCAGGGGCGGATTTAGAAATATGACGCCTGTAGGCTATTAAAATTTTACCGCCCCTACCGATAAATTGATACCCTAATTCACAATCATATTAATTAGATCATTTTTTTGTTAATGAAAATGTAACTTTATGATTTGTGTACATATCGTGAGACGTGTATAGTCTTGAATTAGACCTACTTTTTACTGTAGTTTGAAGATTGTGTAAGACATAATATATAAAAAAAATTGGCCCCAATTTTGCCGCCCCTCCAAAATCTGCCGCCCTAGGCCCCAGCCTACTCAGCCTATTGGTAAATCCACCACTGCTAAGAACCTACTGACATTGATATAATGTACATTAATTTATGTTATATTTCACAGGACTATTTAATGGCTGTAGTTCATAGCTATCCAGAGTTCAAGCAGCCTTTGGATGTTCTTAATAGATACGAAGCCTTAGGTACATATATTTTTATATTTAACTGTAAACTTTATTGTCTAATTCTTTTGAAGTTGCAAATGTAAGGAATCCTCGTCTAATAAATTTGTTCAATAGTTTTCGGAAATCTTCGTATTTCTATCCCACATATCGAGCCTTTACCGCCATTTTATCGTAGGAATATTCAGACCTAAATATATATTTTGGTCCAATAGTATTGTAACGAGTTTAGCGGGACTCGAATTAAAGCCGTTGGAATTAGAGAATAGAGTTTATTAGAATGATGTCATGTCGTCATGTCAATGTCAATATATGTATATTTTTGTCTTATTTCTTTGTCTATTATACTTGCCATTTCAAAATTTATATATACTTTTTTATTCTAGTTATATTGCAAAACACACATGTTACACAATTTTTCTCTAATCCATCCTAAGGTTGTCTGGAAGAAATTGCTTTTAGTGATAAGACCTCCCCTATTGTCTTCTGTACTTAAACTTCTTGAATTGTATCTTAATGTTATGCAATAAAGTATATTCTATTCTATTCTACATGGTATTCTTCTTTCATGATAGTAGATAAATAAACATAGGAAAGGAAAATCAAGTAAAACTTGTTATTTTAATAGCGGCAGCTAAATACACCCTTGCTGAGAGACAAGAGAGAGATCTCGAGATGTTGGAATACGCCCGACAAGAGATTGGTGCTCTAACGGAAGAGAAGAAACTCTTCATCATGGGGTTGAATAATATGCTGGCGAATTTACGGGTAGGTATCCTGTCAAAAGAAGATATTTTATTTATATATTTTATGTGCACTGGTAAGCATACGGGTAGAAGGTTCGGGTGGATGGTAGTGACCTCGTGAGTTTATGAGGCCATATTGACCCATGGAGAAATTTCTAGCAGACCACGGAGACAGCTATTATAATATACTTTTGCGTACCAAAATAAAGTTGCCCTTGGGTCTGGTCTTACATCCGTGCAGGAACGGAGAAAGAATACAATTTCCTGCGGCCTGGCGGTCTGTCGTAAGAGGCGACTAAACAACCCACAGCCAGGTGGTAGAGTATTTGTCCGACTGGATGGCGACCACCCCTGGTCTAGAGTATGCCGCCATAACAACCTTGTTCCGGCATTAGTGACCAGGCTCCAGTCTCCTTTAAGAGAGCTGCAGCGCATTTGTAGCACCTTTGTTGTTGCAAATGTCCATAGGCTATGGTAACCGCTTTCCATCAAGTGGGCTGTCTGCCTGTCTGCTGAACTCCTGCAATAAAAAAAATAGTCTGATTACGATTCCATAACGTGCTATTATGATATGAGTAGATTGCTTTGTGAAACGCCAAATTCACAGAGACCCAAGTCCTCTTATATATATATGTATATTGAATATTGAAGGTGCGGATGTCCGTCAGTGGAGGAACGCTATACACCACTTTTTTTCCCTGTTTGAATAGCAACGACGACAAAAAATCGGTTAACAAGGCTAAGACACAATTTCAATTCTAGTTTCAAATTGTAGTTGACGTTAAATTCCGTTTATAAAAGGTAAAAAACGGCAGGTATACGAACTTACCCCATTGACGGACTTCCCCACCTTGACTATACATAACTACCTAACGTTTGCCAACTACATTGTATGTATGATCTGTGACCGAGATTTTGAAAGCGAAGAAATCGATAAGGAGGACCCCACACACATTTTTATATAGGGCTTGCATCGTATGTGATAAAGTAAAATTAGCCCAACTTTGCCATAAGATATTTATAATAAAATAAAAACTATGTATTAATTATAATGCAATTAATACGATGAAGCTCTTCGCTTAGCGTGGCGTGACACGCACTTGGTTTGCATTTTTGTACTTCATAAGTTTATCCGGCAAGCAATAGAGAATATGACACACCTGCAGAACGTTCGGCGGCGGGAAGTTGGGCTAAATTCGCTTGCAATGATTTTTTAAATAACTTATAACACGTCAGCGAAATTTCCGCCGCATACAGATTCTTCCAGCCTGTCGTAAGAGGCGACAAAACAACCCACAGCCAAGTGGTAGGACATTTTCTCGATTAGATGGCTACCACCCCTGGTCTAGAGTAGGTCGCCATAACAACTCTGAATTATGTTCCGGCATTGGTGACCCGGTTCCAGTCTCCGCTTCTGTTGTTAGGCCACTGAGTACATACCGCTTAAATGTCTAGATAAGGTTTTACGAAAATTACATGAATGCCATCTCGGCATTGTTCAAACTGAAGGGCTTGCTCACAGTTAAGTATGGTGGCTTTTATTGGACTTGACTTTATGTTGTTGGTCCGAAGACCTTACAACTTTACCGGGGTCTTTGGGGCGAGTGCCTTCGCGAAGCGAAGGCGCTCGAGCCCGGGGGGGCAACTTGCTCGAGGGAGCTCCCTAAGGAGTTTTACTTCGGCTGGACTGTTGCCATGAATGGGGAATGAATTTAATGATGCCCACCATAGGGCGACACAAAATACTAATTGAGAACGGGCGACGGGTAATATAAAGCCCGAGGGGAAGGATCACGGCGGGCCGGGATCGGTGGTTCGCGGTGGCCTACGCTATCTTACTGCCGTTTCGCAACGTGTTATGGCTGGGAGAGAAGAAACGGCGAAAGAAACTTCCCAGCAACACGCCTAGTCTATCCTGTGGGGTGAGCTATGTCTCCTAGCGTCCCTCGCGGGGACGTGGAGAGATCTTGATTGGCGGCGTCTGAGACGCCGCCGTCTGTGTCTGTCTGTCGGTGCCTGCCAGCCTACTATTCTAACCGTGGGCGGACTGATCCGGGCCAGCCGTTTCGTAATAACGTCGACTCTGTCCGTCAGGACGTTACGCGGTCGTCGCACAAGAGCCTTTCGACGAGGCTTATAATCGGACGCGGACACGACGAGCGGATTTCGATGGTGCGGCGCGAGATCGAAATACTTACCCGAGAGCGACGTAATGTAGTTTTTGATGGAGGGAAGCTCCAGATCGCGGTGGAGGTCGACGTTACGCATATAGAGGGGAGCACCGAGGGCTCTGCGCATGAATTTATTCTGCACGATTTGCAGTTTATCTAAAAGGGCAGGCTTGACATGGCCGAATACCACACTCGCTTATGTCATGATCGGGAGGATGCATGTTTTATACAGAGTAAGCTTGTGTCTGAGGGACATTTTGCTTCGTTTGTCTATCATGGGTGCTAAACGACCCATCACAAATCGCGCTCTATTTCGGACACGTATGGTGGCCTGGCGTGGACGAGGCAATCGAGCGCACGTGCCACGAGTGCTCCACATGCGATGCGCTGGCCGATGCATCCTCCCGATTGCTTAAATAAACATAATAGTCTCCCCTTCAAACTCAAATATCCACATGCAACGGTAACCACTTTCTACTAGGTGGACTGCCAGACTGACTGCTGTACTCCAGAAATAAAAAATTGTTTTGTAATCAAATCAGTACCCTAGTTTACACAATAAACAAATGCTTATACCGGTTTTACATAAGGACTTTTTTTTTTGAGGCGAGAAACTGGGCCGTTGCTAGGGGAATGACACGCGTCGGTCGGGGGCGATAACACTGCAGCAATAGTATGCTCTTGGCAGTGCTCCGTCCGCGATCGACGTCACAGAATAGTGTGGAAGACTCCGAGTGTTGCTACACGAGCGAGCAACCCTAATACCCACTAAAAACTCCCTCCTCCCTGTCGACCCTGCGCTTTTGTATGTGTTGGAAAGGCTGAGATTTAGAACATAGTTACGCCCAGTCGTCCGGTTTTACATAAGGACTTGATCAATGGCGAACAACTTCTGCTAGGGTCACGTAACTTTTCACTATCACCAATCACTTGCACTATTCACTCACTTGTTCTGTTCTAATCCAGTGGCAATACGACAAAGTCCGTAACCGGGTTGTAAAGTGGGAGCTAGCGTTAAACCGTTTGAAGGAAACGGCTGCGAAGCGTCACGTGGAACTGTGCCACGTCAAATCAGCTATCTGGAGTCTCTACGTTAAGATTTGCAAGCAGAAGGGGCTGCCCATCGATGTGGACACGAACGACTTTGAACAGCAGCTTGTGGTCATCATGAGAGCGCTGTTGGAATTGAGGCGGATCTATAGAATTGCACAGAGGAGGTCTAAGGAGAAGTAAGCTTGTTACATACTTTAAATAATGTTAATAGTGGACGTTTCAAATGTTGTAAAGGCGGCCATACATGCTAAGTTCCACCAGACTCACCTACCTGTTCAGGTGTTAACAGGCTAGACATAAATAAAAATATATATTAGGCCGAATTCAGAACATGTTCCTCTTTTTGAAGTCGCCTAAAAATAACGTGTTATAAGTAGACAGGCGGACGAACATGGTGATTTTACAACAGTTCCATTTTTGTCAAAATTCCTACGGAACCTTAATAAGCGTCCTCTATTAGACTGTTTATTTGCTAGAAGATATAACTTTTTAAAATTCTTTAATTAAAGGCCTCTTTCTCCTACGGCTCTGTCAGTATCATATAAAATAATGACAAACATTGATTTTAAATTGTGTTAGATTGTATGATGACATGGTGATATCTTCACTAAAAGCCCCTAAATAAAAAAAAGTATAAACGATTGTTTTTTATTCCAGAGATGCCGAATCAATGCAAACTGCGTAAACCGTTATATACCTTATGTACACCAGGATAACAAGGCAACTACTTCAAGACAACAAGGCAACTACTTCAAGACAACAAGGCAACTACTTCAAGACAACAAGGCATAACATAATATTTTCTTAAGTTTTCGCGACTTGTATACATAATAAAACTACGTTTTAACGGTTTTAAGCGCGGTAATTTTATTTGATTTTGGTTTTTCCGACGTTTCGGCCACTTTTCAGTGGCCGTGATCCCGGAGAGAAAGATGTCAAGTGTCAACGAGTATTGTTAAAGTTTTATTTAGCCTACCGCCAACTTATTAATTTTAATTATTTAATTTTAATTTTGTTTATGGTTATTAATTAAATTATTAAATTAGATTAGGCTCCCATAGAGTAAATAATAGCGGTAGGCTAAATAAAACTTTAACAATACTCGTTGACACTTGACATCTTTGTCTTCCGTGATCACGGCCACTGAAAAGTGGCCGAAACGTCGGAAAAACCAAAATCAAATAAAATTACCGCGCTTAAAACCGTTAAAACGTAGTTTTATTAAGGCATAACATCTTCATTTAAATTAGAAATCATAAAGTTAATGCATAATACATTTTATTTACTGTACCTATGCCCTTTGTTCGCGCAAATTCCTTATTCTGAGTGATTTACGTATAGACCAACTTCCAATCGCTGACAAACTACTCGCTAATTCGTAAATCACCATACGTTCACATGTTGACCACGCGAGGTTCACTGGTTGACAACGCGACGTTCATTCGTGGACGACCTTGCCGAGTAAAAAGAATGTATTTTGAACTACGCAAGATATAGAAACATACATGGAAACGTAGGTAGATAAAATTCGTATTTTCACATCTAAAATGTTGATTGAATTCCGTTGAATTGACAAACTTTTAAACAGACTGACGGACAGAAATTATATAAACGATCATTTATAATTAGATAGCGTATAATTACAGTAGTTTTTGCTTCAATTATATATTTAAACATAAATTACTTACATTAAATAAATTTCGTAGTTTTTTTAATCATAGAGAAATAACTAAATTCAATTTGGTGGTATAGCGTCATAAGGGTTTAAATTAAAATAACATTAATGGAATAAATATGCTTAATTTGATATTATTAGAACGTTTCTCTTGCGCACCGTGGGGATTTGGAATGAGCTCCCAGCCGTGGTTTTCCCACAGCGCTACGATATGGGTTTTTTTAAAAAGGGCGTCGTAAAATTTCTTCGAGGCCGGCAGCACGTTGATGACACCTCTGGTGTTGTAAACGTCCATAGGCGACGGTAACCGCTTTCCATCAGGTGGGCCGTCTGCCTGTCTGCTGTACTCCAGCTATAAAAAAAAAAAAAAATTTCGTCACATGTAAAATAATTTTGATACAACTTTTAATTTAAGTAATCACAGTACAATTAGTAACTACCTATTTACTAATTGTAGTCCTTGCAAACTTTGATAGGTAATTAAACTTGGTAAAATGGGTTTAATTGTTCAACTTTAACAAGTCCGTTAAATGTTGTATTCTAGTTAAGGCGTGACACAGTGACATTTGTAACAAGACAATAGAACAGTAAGAAATTAAAGTGCACTACGCTCTTGAAATCAAAGGTGATTCCAGCCGAAGTTTTACCACAGGCTACGTTCCATTAGGGACTCACAACGACCACGTTCCACTTGCTTGCCGGCGTTGCAATCGTAAACCCAAGTGGAACGGCTATTCGACCCACCTATTGACATGGGTCGTTGTGAGCGTTGTGTGATCGAAAATGATGACGTCATAAGAAACGTTTTCGCCACGACCACAACGACCGCGGTCGCCTTGTGGAACGGCTAACTGAGCATTTTGGGCGTTATGAGCTAAGAGCTACTAATGGAACGCCCTGACAGTACTATGATAAAAAGATGTCACAAAATTCCTTCGCGGTGGAAAGCATATTGACATGTGACAGTACAACTGGCAAAAGACCCCTGGCTACCAATTCTGCTATTTCAATATCTTGGCATCCAAAAATATTTGGAATCCACGAATATTTTCTCAATATCGTCGCGGCGGAATAATATAAGGAAAAAATTGGTATTACCATTAGCATAAATAGCGTTAGCCGAGATGAATATTGAAAAGCTACCAAAATTTGAAAAAAAAACGCGAGTTTTCGCTTATAAATATTTATTAAGTTGCCGAAATTAAGCAAACCTACGATTGAGACGATAGCGTTTGGCGGCGATTTTAACAAGATAATAATAGCATTGGACCCCAGGTTCAATGACTATTCATTAAGCCTGAAATATATTAAGATAGCTTTAATGACACTGGACACTATTCATCAAGACAGTTTATACATATTACACACGCCGTCGGTTTTAAAATCTATTAATCCCTTCTTATGGTTGCCTGGAAGAGACCGCTTTTTAGCGATAAGGCCGGCAGGTTGTAATATCTTTTGTATTTTTCTGCGACTGTTTGTCTATACTTTGGTGTTCAAAGAGTTACCTTACCTTGCCTTACATATTCAAATCTTCGGCTGAGCGTAACTATGTTCTAAATCTCAGCCTTTCCAACACATTCAAAGCGCAGGGTCGTCAGGGAGGAGGGGGTTTTTAGTGGGTATTGGGGTTGCTCGCCCGTGCAGCAACGCTCGGAGTCTTCCACACTATTCTGTGACGTCGATCGCGGACGGAGCGCTGCCAAGAGCATACTATTGCTGCAGTGTTATCGCCCCCGAGCGACGCGTGTCGTTCCCCTAGCAACGACCCAGTTTGTGCGTAAATCGGTTAAGCATTTTCCCTCGCCTCAAAACAAAAAAAAAAAAAAAACATATTCAAATTAAGAACGATAGGAGGTTACTGATGAACAAATAAATTAAAATAGTTGTAGGCATAATTCAAAGTGTGCTGTGATTTTAAAAATATTATCGCTCATTTGAGTAACCTAGATAAATAGTTTTATAACCGGTTACTATATCTTATTAAACGCTCATTTGCCTTACTATCGGTTAAAATTTGACGTAAGCTCCATATAAAAGTCAAATATCTACTAACGGTCTAGTGGAACACACACACAAGATGGCGCTGTACAATAATTTAGGTCGCAAACGATTCCCGACACGTACAAAGAATATATACAAATTTCTCTCGTAAATGGAGAGAGTGCCCGTTATAGAGTGGAGCTGTAAGTGTTGCACTACAGCGGTAAGGCAAAAGAATGAAGGTTTAGTTATGCATAATGGGATTGAAATGTTTATGTTTACAAAAATACCAAAATAAAGAGAAAAAGGGTGTTAACTATCATTTAACTTTCTTTGTTCCAAACTGAAATGACGCGAGCTCGGATTCTCCACTTTTTTGACCTAATATGCATACTGTTCCACATTCTAACACTGGACAAAAAAACAATTTTATGAAACTGGGCATGAGATAACCGATGTGTCAAACCCGCCAAGTCGTCATAGACAAGTGTGACGGGTATACAGTCTGTTTACCTAATAATTGGGTGGCCCAAGCCGAGTTGGTGGTACGTTTATGGGCTATTATTATTTACCTTTCTCCAGTATGAATGCACCCTTTCTACCACAATAATATACTTGAATATTTGCTTATTTAAGAATTATTATGGGTACTTAATGCTTCATGAAAAATGAACCCTAACAAATACTGTCTACATCAGAGAAGAGATTTCATTAAACTAGTCAAGTCCTAAAGCCAAACAGACATGAAACATAAAGTCAGAGAAGACAAAATACAAAAGTATCTACACTACATGGAGCTACCGTTGAAAATAGCTGGTTGCTGGGACTGGTTTCCGAAACCAAAAAACGAGATCCAGATCTTGGTTAACCATGTCTACTTTGGTATGGTTTTGTTCGTACTTACCCATGTCACCGTGGGGCTGGCTATTAATTTATACACCGAATGGCAAGATATCATGTCGAGTTTGGACAAAATAGCTGATTCTCTCCCCTTGCTCGTGTCTTTGGCAATAGTTACGTATCACTCGTTCTATAGAAAAGAGTTTTATGAACTCATCAGGTTTTTGGACGAGAATTTCAAGTATCGTTCGGCAAATGGTTTGACGAATATGACAATGTTGAACAGTTACAAGGCAGCGAAGGGTTTTTGGAAGGTCTATACGGCATGCACAATGTTTAGCGTGACCATGTATGCCGTTTCACCTGTTGTTTTTCATTGTAAGTATGTTTAATATGTTTTATTGGCATCTGTTTTCTATAGAACTTATGAAGGGTCTACCTGAATGGTGTTGGCTAATTCGCTTGTACATATTGTTGAAGATATATGTAAATTGACATAATTTATTTAGGTCGAATCTGTAGTCTATGAATCTCTACACACAAAAAGCCGTGGTAGCTGTTAAGCTAAGGTGTTTTTTTATTGCATGAGTTCAACAGATAAACAAACGGCCCATTTGATAGACAGCGGTTACCATCGCCTAAGGACATTTGCAACACCAAAGGTGCTACAAATGCGCTGCTGCTCTCTTAAGGGATATTGGAACTCGGTCATTAATGCCGGAACACAACTCAAAGTTGTTATGGCGGCATACTCTAGACCAGGGGTGGTTGCCATCCAGGCGGGCAAATAGCCTACCACCTGGCTGTGGGTTGGTTTGTCGCCTCTTACGACAGGCGGCCCCAACGCAGGAAATTGTATTCTTTCTCCGTTCCTGCACGGATAGATAAGGTAGCACACTCGTCCCAATCTCAAAGGGGAAGGGTTCGAATCTTGGCCGTAAAGAATACACCACTCAGGACCGGTTCATATATCTTACCAACCGTTCATTTACGTTACTATCGTTTAAAATTTGACATAAGCTCCTTACAATTAATGTCAAGATTCAACCGATGGCAGGGCAAGTGAATGAATAGTCCGTAAGATATAGAAACCGGCCATTAGTCAGTTTTCTTACCTAATAGATATATTGATACAATTACCACGTGCTAAAGGTGAAGTAAAACATCGTGATGAAACCTGCACATCGAGATAACAGATGAGTCAAATTCACCAATAACCATATATAGCGTGGCGTAATATTTTTTTATGAATGAAACCACGTTTGGATACAGTAACAATGAAAATGAAAGATATTTCATTAATCTATGATGAAAAGAGACAAAACACAACATAGATTATGTTATTTTAAAAACGTTTTATTATTTCAGTGTGGACGAAGGAGCCAATCCAAAGTTGGATATACATGGATGTTACAAAGTCGCCGTTCATTGAATTTGTATTCTTACGATCCTGTTTGGCCCAGCTGTTCGTTGGGTTGGCCATGGGTCAATTTGGTATTATAAATCTGAGATATTAGATGGAATCAACCAAAGTGAACCACATAAATATAAACTTTGAATCATTCAATGTCATTGAGTGCCATCGTGTCCCTTGCAGTTCTGTGCTTTCAACCAAATTGATACAATCTGGTTGATCCATCTAATATCAGCATTACTCGATGATATTGTTCGACTTTGAAATTCCATTTTTTATGAATTTAAGATTTTGCTTATAAATGAAAACTGGAGTAGGAATGAGTTTGTTAATACGGTGTAAACTCTATATAAAGATACTGAAGGGACTGTGAATTTTATGGCGTTAGAGAGTTGTCGTTAAATGGAGAGAAGTCTATTATTTTTGTCTGAAGTCTTTTGCTGCACCAGTAATTTTGTTGTTTTTTTTTACTTATTTTATTCATATCTTACGATACTGAGGCATCTTGGTAATAAAGGAAGTACTTAGAAATTTCGGTATGCATGATGCCGACAGTAGAGTTTATTACGGGCTAGATTAATAAAGCGATAACAAAAACGTACACAGCCGCTTCTTCAGCTTATACTAATTTTGGCAACTTAAAAGGTACTTTTTATTACCTAATTGTTGTCGTTATTGGGAGTGGGTGTAATGCTATATAGAGCGTATCATTGTATGGAAGACAAGCTTTTTCTTTTTTTTTAAGGCGAGGGAAATGCTATTTACTGCTATTACTGCACAATACTGGGTCCTTTGCAAGGGATTAGACTATAGTTGATCATGAAGGCTTTCCAGCTAGCTAAGCTAGCTTGTGTGGAGACTCAGGGAAGTTGCACGGGCAACAGCTACTACCCACTAAAACCACCCTCCTCCATTGTGCCACGCGCTTTTTATGTAGGAAAGGCTGAGACTTAGAACGTAGTTACGCCCAGTCCGATCCAGCGCAATAAGTGCCTGAATGTGCCCCGGGAATCAGAACACATTCACTTCGTCAGCGGGGGTGGTGAATCCTTTGCTCCCTTGATAGCTAAAGGCCCCCCGAAGCGGTATTATTCAAGGTGGGAAGTCATGCGCATACCTGCGTCTCCGGATGCCAGCCGACCGCCGGCGTCCGCGTGGAGTCGCATTAGTACGCGCAATAATACTCCTCTCCCTATCTCGTTCGGCGGCCTCTTTGAGAGACATTACCGTCTCACAAAAAGTAACCGCAGCCCCCCAGGTATCGCTGCTATGCAGCATGGCTTTCACCAGACTGCAGACCAACCAAAGCCAAGTGATTTCGACGCTTAAGGGAGTTTGTCGTTAAATCGAGTGACGTTACAAGGAGTTTACACTGTATTTTAAAATCCTGAACAAAAAGCGGGTTTGTTCTAGCTAGAGATTCTGATTCTATTTTTATTATTATACCACTCAAATTTCAACCTCATTCAGGGAAAGGCTATAATCAGCGTAGTGTTTTAACTGCTTTAAATATTATAGCCCTAACAATGATGTTTGCAGGAGTGTTTTTCGCAGCCAATGCAATACTAATCTGTGGGCAGTTAGACTTGCTATGTTGTAGTCTACGCAACGTACGGTACACGGCCATGCTGAGGTGTGGAGTGCGGCATGCTGCGTTGGTCACTAAACATGCTGATATATTAAACGATGAGATGCACAACTACATGTATAACAGTTCAGAGATGACCGAATCCGTGTATCATTACGATCATAAAATGGTGAGCGTGGAACAAACGCCCGAAAGCTCGGTAACTCTCAAAAATTAAAATCTAAAAAAAATACATTTAAGTACATTATTAACAAAATTAAGTATAAAGTTGAAGTGTCTGTTTGTAATGTCCAAATAAAAATGTGAAAAAAATGGGGGGGATAGTTCGGACCGGATTCCGAAATGTAATGTTAGAATTTTTGTTTGTCTGTCTGTATGTTCCGGCTAAGCTCTGAAACGGTTGGACTGATTTTGACGGGATATTCACTGACAGATGATGTTATAAGGAGTAACTTAGCCTGTTTTTAGGGTTCGACGTAAAAAAATTAAAACAATTTGTTTTAGCTAATAATCTCTGAATCGGTTGGATCGATTTTGACGGAATTTTCACTGGTAGATAGCTGATAAAATTAGGGTTCCATGGAAAAAAATGCACGCGGGTGTAATCGCGGGCACAGCTAGTTCTAAATAAAGGGATCGCTCGACTCTACTTGTGGTTTTCTATCATCACTGTAGTTTATCCGTGCAGGAACGGAGAAAGAATACAATTTCCTGCGGCCAGGCGGCCTGTCGTAAGAGGCGACAAAACAACCCACAGCCAGGTGGTAAGGCAACTGCCCGACTGGATGCCTACCACCCCTGGTCTAAAGTATGTCGCCATAAAAACCTTGAGTTGTGTTCCGGCATTAGTGACCAGGTTCCAGTCTCCCTTTAGCGAGCAGCAGCGCATTTGTAGCACTTTTGGTGTTGCTAATGTTAATAGGCGATGATAACCGCTTTCCGTCAAGTGGGCCGTCTACCTGTCTGCTTGAACTCCTGCAATAAAAAAAATAAAAAAAAGTTGTTTTTCGGTAACAAGTGGGGAAAATGTATATTCTTTTATTTTATTTTCAGATAACTAACTTTGCGACAAGGATAAATCGTTTCGGTAAGTTAAAATTTAGACCTGGCTTGAAATATTTTTTATTATAATTATATATTGCTTTTTCATCAACCAAGAAGCTTATACTTTTACGGACAACCCACGGGGAACTAGCAACGGCGGTAATACTGGTCCTACAGATCATCGGAATACCTACTAACACTCCTGGATATTCCTCTTGTCACCACATGCCGGGGCCATGGGTTTAGAGTACATACATACATACATACATACATAACTTCACGTCAGTTCTCTTGCGGGGTAGGCACGAACAACAGAGCGCCATTTAAGCCGATTCTTACACACCTCACTTGCTTCTTTCACATTCATAACTCTTGTCATGCACACTCGTCTGTTCTTAAGGCTCCTGACATCACCCTCCGCTAGTACACGATCAATTTGATCATGGAAGGTGTGTCGTGGCCTTCCACGACTTCTGCATCCATCCACTTTTGCATTGTATATCTGTTTAGTCATTCTTTCATCATGCATTCTTTCCACATGCCCGAACCACCGGAGCATTCCTTTCCTTACCTTCACCCTGGTTTAGAGTAGTGCCAACTTTACAAGCCCGATTGGCGTGGGTCCACTTCTACGGGCAGGCCTCTCCGGGCTCAATCTTGGATTGACAGGGGCACGCGCGGGACTACAAGGGCCGATAGCAACCATCCCCCCTCCTCAGCGGCTACAGTGTGGGATTGGGTGTCAGCTTCTTTTTTATTCTCCTCCTCTTTCCTGACAAACTAGATCTGTCAAGGTTTAAGGGTGCTTTTCCACCAGAGATGTGCTATGCAGCTATGCTGCGAAGATGTGAAATCTACGCTACGAAAATATGTGACCGTTTCCACCAATACCAAGCTATGTAGCTGTGCGAGGAAGATGCGCTATGAAGAGGCGCCGCCGCAAACTAGCTTCGTCGGAGTAAAAAGATGAACAACAATTCATCTTCCTCCATGAGTACTTCTTCGTACATTGCGAGATATAAAATAATTTTTTGTAAAATACTGTAGGTACTCCGCTTTGCACATAGCTACACCACTCGCGACGGCCCATAGCAGGCATCCTTCCATATAAAAAACATATCTTAGTTGAATCCGTTTCCACCAGTGCTAAGTTATGTACAACAATGAATATGATTGGTGGATATCAAACGCATTCATAGCAACGTAGCGTAGCACCTCTCTGGTGGAAAAGCACCCTAATTGCCTTTTTTTAATTTTTTTTTGTTCTTTTTACTTTTTCTTTGTTTACAGCTTATATCTATTACAGGTTTTTCTTATGATCTATTACATCTATTCTTTTCTTACATTCTACCTACTAGTGTTTACAATATTATGACTAAATTACATTCTATTGTTATCCTACTTTATTATCGGCTAGTTTTTTATTTCTTACATTTTCTACTATTATACTTATCTCTATGTACTTATTACTTATTTACTTGATTTTAATTATTTGTACTATTTGTTATATTACTTTTATACACATATATGGCTTCTTATTTATTGGGTGTCAGCTTGGTGTCCCGTAGGCTATTTATTACCTGTAGCCGCGTATTCATAGTGGCCGGAGCTCGTTCTAGACCGTCCAGGTTCTGCGGGAGATGAGCATGGCTGCTTTCCGCTCCGACGCCTCTTGTGTACATAACGGCGTTCCATTTGGCGGGGCTCCCAATCATGCCCTGAACTATGGGCTGGGAGCGATCAGTCAGGTCCATACCATCTCCAACCTCCACTTTCTTCATCCAGCCCTCACTACTTACTTTCTTTAGCATTAAAGAAAATGTTATTTCTTTTATTATTTTAGTAAAACCCAACTAACTATCCGTAATTTTCGTAATTAATATACTTACTACGTTTTCTAGATGTATACGAACGGTGCTTCGATGATGCTACTTCAACAGCGTTGCGCGACTGCGCCCGTCTCTGTCAAGTAGTGATGGAATATAAAGACAAATTCGAGTCATTCGTGTCGCCATTGCTGGCGTTACGAGTCGTACAAGTCACGCTGTATCTTTGCACGTTGCTGTATGCTGCTACTTTGGTAACATAAAATATTAATACGTTAATTCTTCATGGAAACCTAAACCAAATTAACCCTTTGTTCAACTTTTACTGTATTTAGTTTTAAGAACGTTGTTTTAATTTTTAGTGAACAATAAGTGTATAAGTTCTTTTAGCATTATGTCATAAATATGCATGAATCCCTGCTCTACACAACATACAATTATTACTCTTGTAAATAAAAGTTAAATTTCTCGATAGCAACATTACAAAAAAAAACACACCTCAAGTTCCCGCCTAAATCTTGAAATAGTGATGTAATTTCTTTACACATCATCATATAACTGACATAACGTATAACGTCATAGTTATCGATAAAAAATCCAATCTACTATCTAATAACTCCAAAATCTGAGCTTGCACGAAAGTCTTTTATCTATAATTCAATTATTTTTAAGAGACATAAGAAAAGGAGGATAAGAGAAGTTCGATATTAGTAGGTTATTATGAAATTTGATATATATGTATATAATAACGGGATGAACATAGAGCATTTATTATGTAGCGAAATTAAATCATTTCCGTGGTACATACATCCGAGCCGATACAAGCGAACACGTACTGATTTACTACTTTAGTAAAAAGCCCCGATTTATTCATACTTTACTAAATAAAAACCTATTAGTAAATGAAAATGAATTTACAGAAATTTGACATGATAACGGTAGAATACCTGGCAGCAGTTGCTTTGGATACATTTATCTATTGTTATTTTGGAAACCAGATCATACTGCAGGCGAGTCACTTCAATTAATTATTAGTTTCAACGAAAAATCTGTTGTACTGATCAGTTATTTTTGAAATATGCAATATATTCTAATAAATGGTTGTTGGAGTGTAAACTGTACTGCACTGTAATGCAATGAAATAAGATCTGTCATTGCATATTCGGCTTCTGTGGTTGAGCGGGCAAAGCCTTTACGGCATACTTCACTCAACGCAGAGGTTCCGGGTTTCATATCTGGGATGAAAATTTTCGGAAACGAATTTTCCGTTATTTACTATGGTCTGGGTGTCTGGGATCGGCCCCAGAATAATCCGTGGTATATTACCCATAATACAAACTTAATTTGTTTAATTTCTCAATATACAATGAACACTCATTGTATATAATAAATAATCGCCAGACAGTGTGTTTATTTATTTATATATTCTAAGACAATTGTATCTAACCAGGGTTCCGTAGATTGAAGACGTTGGTCACTTCTATCTACGGAACTGTTCATGGTTCGTGGATTATACGCACTTACCCGATTTATTATGTAAATACGTAAATATTGGTGTAATTTCGTGCGGTGTATAAAATGGCATGTTTCAAGAGTTATTATATTTTTGTCGCTTTAAAAAAGAAATTTAAAACAAAACATTACTCACCCGTCAGGCAAGTCGTGTATCTACAGCGGCTTACCAAAGCACCTGGTATGCGATGGACATTGGCTCACGGCGTATTCTACTCAACATTCTATTGGCTAACAGGCGTCCTGTGGTCGTGCGCGCAGGAAGATTCTTACCCATGGATCTACATACTTTTGTTGTGGTAAGTGTGATGGGTTCTTCAGCTAATCCATTTCCGCTGTTAGACGTAGGCCGCGCAAGCTTCCTCATCTAGCCCCTGTCCGCGATCTTGCGCATGTCATTAGTCCTGGAGGGCTTCGTACACTACGTTTACTAAAATACGGTCTCCATTCCAGTACTCGCTGGTCTGATCGGCAGTCGGTCCTGCGTCAAATATGGTGGGACTACTGGCACTTCAATTTACTAATTTACCAAACTGTCGGTTACCTTAGCCCTCTCATGGATTCTTTTATTTTTGATTTTATCCAAAAGTGGAATACTTACAATAGCTCGCTCCATAGCCCGTTTAAAAACAAAATGGCGTCAAACTGCGCATCAGCTGTTTTTTAAACATTACTACTTACTCCCGCCTTCCTCCATTATTTAGTTAAAGCCGATTTACTCGCACTGACTTCAAATTCGTATGAAGCCAGTGCTGGATTTATACTGGCATCGCGTAGACGGCTACTGGCTTTATGTAAACGGTAGAAGTCAGTTCTCGGCGCCTGTATACTGGTTTCGTTTGAAATCAGTAGTTGGATCAATGTAAATCAGCCTTAATTATAAATCTAATAAGATCCATCAGTGTATATTCGGCCTCTGTGGTCGAGCGGGCTGTCTTTGCCAGATAAATAAAGTTTGATGTCAAAATAACAGCTTTTTACTAAATGCATAAGAAAGTATATACAGTCCTTACATCAAAAAATCAATTTTCAAAATTTTTGTCTGAACCGATTTTGACGGGACATTTACTGGCAGATAGCTAAGGTTATAAGGAGTAACTAAGGTTACATTTTTTAGAGTTCCACGAAAAAAACTCCAAGCGGTCGAAGTCGCGGGCACAGCTAGTACAATAATAAAAAGTACGTTTTCTTTTTGCAAACTAAAGTGCCCTTTACAAATGTCAAAATAGATTATATTATTGTTGTAATTTTGACACTTGCAAATTGTTAATGTCTTTACATTTAAAACATGTACCGTCAACCAAATTCCTCCTCGATCAGTTTTATAACATTTTTGTTTGAACGACTTGGTTTCGACATCCACGCACACTCTTTAAATTTCATATACACCAATCAGGACGTTTCTGAAGTGTTTAAACTAAAGGAAACAATTACTCGTGTTTAGTTGCAATATGCACTTTGTCGATTCACGATGCCTTTTTTCTTTTGTATTCTGCTCTGGCTTTGTTTACGGACTTCGATTTTATTGCCTCCTTGTAAAAAACCCAAAACAGGTAATAATGACCCCTTAGAAATGATGTGTCAAGTGTTCGCGGGTCATTGCGCTGTTAGCGAGTTTTTAGCTTTATAGGTGGTTCACGTCACTTTGGTCCACTGTACCATAGACATATTCAAGTTATACATTCGATGATATTATATTGAACTACACTTTGTCTGCTGCTTTTAATGGAATGCTATTGTATCTTTTCAGATAATCAAGACATCGTTCTCCTATTACACGCTTTTGGTTAACGTGAATGAAAGTAGAAGAAATACAATTTAAAGAAATATCATTCAAATTACTATACCACTTCTTAGCAAGTACTTCTACATTCAACAACTAATTTAGAAATCATAAAGTTCCGCGCAGATTAAATATGTTATTTTATTATATAATATTATGATTATTTATTTTTGTAGCCCAATTATTGCTTTTATATTTTTGTCTAAAGTGCCTTTGCATATCTTTCTAATCAGGTCAAAATATTTAACTAGGCTAGGTCCATCCACCTTCTACATCAGGTACCTCAATTAGTGTAGTGTAAGTGTTGCTTGCAGTGGTGTTATACTACAACATATATTATTCACCAGTTATTTGAAAATTAATTATTTAGTCTTGAATAAATGCACTTACGACACCGTAGAATAATAATAAAACACTCAAAATTTAAGAAGTATTTTATTTAAGAAATTAATATACAATTCTTTTCATACATCGATAGATCATTGATTTCAACTGTTGTTCCGGCTGAAGACGCGCGGGTCAGTCTAACACATTCATTAGCAGTAAATAAAAAAAAAACATATTCACTTCCCGCGCAACGACTTATACAACCTCATAATTTACTTTTTCAGTCTGGTAACACTATCGGTGGAGTTTGGAAACACCAGTGGATTTGACCGTTGAGCTTATTACAAATACTGTATCAAAATTATGGTTCAATTTAAAATATATCACCGGCGACTACTCAGATAGGCTCTTTTTGTTACATTCCTTATCTTTCCGATTAATTTACTAATTGGTGTTATTACTAGAACTTACAAAATATTTCCTTAACACCGGCGAGTATAAAAACCGTACAGTACGCGCCTCAAGAAACTAACTTCGGTTTCATGAATTCGTGCAATTACTGTCAAGTGTAGTCGTTTATTAGACCTGTCAGTGTGTGGCGCGAAAGAGATGGCATGCGAATTTGGAACGCGGCAAGCGAGAGCGCAACAGTTCTCAGCTATGCACATTTTGTTTTCTGCCAAGTAATCTGTACGAACTTCAATGACGCATTTAAGTCTTGTTCGAACTATTTCAAAAAGATCCGTTAAACCAGTAGTATTGTACAAGTTTTTTATGGAACACTATTTAGTAAAAGCTTAATTTTGGCACGCATTTCTCTTAAATTATCATCATCATCATCAATGTTCTACTTATTCTTCTCAATCAGAATCCAATATTAAATACCACGATCTGGATTACATTCTATAGCCATATTACCCACTTGAAATTCGCAAAACCTTAACAAAAACAAGAGCAAGTGACAAACAAAGCAAAAGCGTCCATATGGACGATCACTGTTACGATTTTATGTTGGACATTGTTCATTCACTTACTGACGATAAAATGTCAACGATCAAATCCATCAGTCAAGTATAATATTATAAATTAAATTACACACAAAAAGAATTATCGAGGTTGCACAAGCCGCTTTATGTCGCACACAGAAGCACTACACTGCACTATCGTCCGACCAAGGAGGGACGGCGTGAATATTATAAAATTAAAAACCACGCACAGAAGTCACATCTGTCATATGCACAGAAAAAAACAACCGGCTAATAACAATAATACTAGCAAATAAAGCCGTAAAAAGAGTATTATTATATAGAGATGGAATATGTGAGGAAGTTGTGAAAATAAGACGGCCTCATTTACGTTGTCATAAGTTAGAAAGAGACGCCTATCTCATACGCAAGAGACTTCGGTTGTAAGGCACCGTTGGGCGGTATGTCAATCAATATTTGGAAATTTTCAGGCGTTTCATCTATTTCGCGTCCAGTCATTATTTACTAACGTAATTAACGTTAAAACTTAATTTAAAAAAAATACAAATTTGCGTCTACGTGTGTGGGGGACATTTATTAATTGATAAGGTTTTCATCAAAATATGCAAATGCGTTTAAATGACTAAAACTTATTCATAAGTTAAACTGGGATTCTTACTAATTGATCAATTGATTGTGACATGGCAAAAGTAGTTTAGTACCTGCCAGTGAATTGTGATTTACTTAAGTAGTAGTAGAACTCGCCACAAAGGCAGGCAAGGGAATCTAATTCATACAGCTAATTCTGATGTAGAAGTCTTCGCTTAAGTAGCGCAGTTATATTGTAGACTAAAATTAACGCCATTCATCGGGGTTCTTGTGAAAACTCGAAAGGCCACATTTGACTATACTTATTTTACAAGTTTTTAGTAAATACTAGAACTGCACAGCACAACGTTCCGTTTCAGTTCCCGCCAAAAACTCTATGATTTACTTAAATTCAGAAAATGGTTCTGACTGTTATTACTTAAATATTACACGATTAAAAACTTGTAAACGGGGTAAAGGTAAGAAAAGGAATGCTCCGGTGGTTCCGGCATGTGGCAAAAATGACTAAACAGATATACAATGCAAAAGTGAATGGATGCAGAAGTCGTGGAAGGCCACGACACACCTTCCATGATCAAATTGATCGTGTACTAGCAGAAGGTGATGTCAGGAGCCTTAAGAACAGACGAGCGTGCATGACAAGAGTTATGAATGTCAAAGAAGCAAGTGAGGTGTGTAAGAATAAGCCTGACTGGCGCTCTGTTGTTCGTGCCTACCCCACAAGGGAACTGGCGTGAAGTTATGTATGTATGTATGTAAAAACTTGTATTAAGTCTTGAATTTAAAAACGGACTTGGCTCAATGGTTTTGTAACCAAGCCACCAAAAACCTGTCAACATAATGAGTCGATCAAAATAAGACTCCTGTGCATATGACGCGTTAGATCTTCTGAGTGCGATTGTATATAAAAAAAGTAGGTATACTTCAAATTATTAAATGACTATTTTGTTCATATTTTTATTATTCATTCTAACAATGCTACGCGTTGTTTTACAATATTTATGCTTACTACCTTATTTTTCTAAACGAGTTTATAGCTTCAAGCGGACACAAGTGTAAAATATACCCACAGGATTCTACGAATATGGTTATTATGGTATAGATATGTGTAAAAACGGTAATTTTGTAATTAAAACTATATAAGTGTTGAGTATTATTCCAACATACGTACCTGAGAAGTATTTTAGTGTAACTTCAAATCGTCAATTCTACAGTAGAGCCGATTGAAGATAATTTTATAGTGACGTATGTATTCAAAGCATTCGAAAATGAAATCACCAAAATATAAATCAGTGTTATACTTTCATTTCACAATGTCTTGGTATAAAATTACATTTAATCAACTCTCTTGCAAAATGCGCATATTGGAATTAACACTAAAATGCTTCTCAGTTAAAAATTTATTCTAGGCTAATAAATTCTGTTTAGGTATTTTGCACCTGTATTGCGAGAAGCTAGTTAATCATTACATCCAATATTATTTGTTTAAATTACATTTATGTTCGCCGGTATTAAATTTATTCAATCGTACGATGTTCAAGTTGCAAAATTCCCTCAAATCTCGCGTGTGGTGGCGCCTCCACCATTACAAGGTATATCGTCATATTCTTTTTTACTATAGCAACATTGACACCGCATAAAGAGACCTTATTAAATAAGTGAATTATTGGATATTTATTCACGACACAAGCATACACATCGACAGGCATACGGACAGACGCATTCACGCTAAATTACTCTTCGCTCAATAACTATAAACTCACAAGCACAAGATCCTTACGCAACGTCAAAAACAACAGGATATCCCAAAGTGAAAATGGTACGCCCAAAAGTTCTCGATGCAAAATTTGCCAAATCTTGGATGTTAATACAAAAACAGAAGACAAATGTTAATGTGATTTGTCAGCGTCAGACTGACATATATCTCAAGTTTGACAGCTCTTTTGACACATGACGTTTGAATCATACTTTAGATAATATTTTATGATTTTAAAAGGACAATAAAAAATTTGCATCAAAACTATTTAGGCCCTTGACGATGTCAAAAATATATAATACGAAGAGACCTTTACTTGTCGATATTGGCAGTTTTTAAATAGTATTAAAAAGAAATAGGTTTTTAGTCCAAGTAATCGAAAATCTGATTATCAGCTCCTATACTAAGCTGTCGTCGAAAGAGAATGCTAGCCTACAAAATACTTTTTTTTCAGAACACATATAAAAGTTCGTCTTTGCTAATATTCCACTATGAATAAAGTAATTTAATTTCAAATAGGAATAATGTGTAAGTACAATATTTCCGCTCGAAAACTGTACTCATGAGTATAATTTGCCAACACTTTCAAATAGTGTTGGAATGTTTCATATTTCATAGAGCAAATGGACGCCAAATATGTCTTCAATTATAATTACATAACGTAATGTGAATAAAAGTTAAGTTTAGCATACCCTATTTATGTTACGTTTTGTTTTGCAAATTGCTGTTATACGTTATCATTATAGGTGTTGTTGGTACAAAAGTTGTTACACATTTAGTTTGCGTAACAGGTATGTTAATAGGATAATTTATATCAAACAAAAACACTTTTAGATAAATTATCGCCGTGAGTTTGCACACCTCCAGTCCGGTGTTAACATTTATTACACCTGATATTCCGTGGTGTGAAAGAGATGGCATTCGATTCCCGATAGCGGCCGAGCGAGAGAACAATACCTTTTCCTCTCACCTCTATATATAATACTACTTTGTGAACCTTGTAATTGGAGACTGGCACACGACCTGTACGAACTTCAGGAACGCAATTAAAATTCGCTCGTCCTGTAATGTTCAAAATTTGTAGACTAGCATAATGCTCAGTTGACGACGTAATTTATACAGACCAATATTTTAAGATATGATTGTACAACACTTACGATACAAATGAAACAAATCGGACAATCATAATTTACAATAGTATAATTCATACTTTATTTTATAAATAATTGCAAAGAAATTCATAGTAAAGTTTAGAAGACTGGCAACTCTGATCTATGTATTCCATATAAATGCATACAGCTGGTAGCATAGTTAACTGTAAGAAACAGACATGGATTAAGTAAATTTTTATGTTCTAAAATTGAAAATATTGTCAAATAACAAGTATCCCCCTTTTGATTTGAAATATTTCAGAATTGCCAATCAAATAAACCTAACTTATAGATAGTAAGTTGATTAACAAACATACGAAAAAATACATAACCTCTTTCTTTAAAACCTGCACATTTCTTAATAAAAATGACATTTAGCAGTTGTATACTAAAACGCTCCATCCATAAATAACTACCAGTTATAGTAGTAGTTGGGGATACTTCGTAGATTCTTAACTGTTTAAATTTATTCCTGTTAAAAGTGATTATTCAAAAGTTTAAAGAGAGAGTGGTGTCAATTATGTCTATAAAAAATAGTATACAATGAGACCTAATTCTATGCTAAACCTTGTTTTTCAGATTACTTACAGAAGGTTAAGCAATATCTGATTTTCCATGAGAAACCATACCTACCACTTGTTGAGTCCAACTCCCAACCGTTGACATCGATTGACTAAAGATGATCAATGAAGACGTGTCAAGAATTTTATCGTGGAAACTTGTAATTGAATTATTTAAGTATTAAACTCATTACTACGTAATACACCGAGACGATTGTTAAAATACTATTAGCTCTTATTATCTCTGGTAGACACCAATATAGCTGTCTCGATGGCTTGTCATTGTACAGAATGTTGCCAGTATAATAAAATTTAAATCGACAAAATGTTATCAATAAAAAAATGCATGAGATGTAATTCACCTCGAATAGTCTTTGTTATTAACGGTAAAAGGCTGCGCAGTAAATTATTTTATAAAAAAACAAAACTAGATGAGAAACAGAACAAATACAGAGATTTCTCTATACGTTTTAGTATACAACATAGATAAATTTGAATCGGTACATTATAGGTCAATGAATATTCTTCTTACGGGAAATCCATGCGTGGTACATACTTCGGCGCAAGGGTGGGCGTTTAACTGCACGACAGCGACGATGGGTGGGCGCGAATGGAACAAACGGACGGATGAGATTAGTATAATGTTATTAGTTGGAAACCACATCAGCTATACAATTACAAAGCCTACTGGCATTATTTAAATGAATGTTTGTGCATTCGTTGTCTTGCTAGGTATTTGTTTATTTATTAAAACATATGAAAACTGTACCAAAATATGGTATTAAGCTTAATAAATAATTATAAAATGGCATGTCGTTCATGACATTTTTTTGTGTTGTGTAGCGATATTTCTTGGGAAACACTTTTTAGGTTTTAAAATTGTACAGCTGACTTGTTAAGGGCTAATAGGGGGGAACATGTCGCCTCTTTGAAATACAAAGTGACATCTCAAAATATTCTGATAAACCAAAATCAAGCAATACGGATAGGAAATGTTACCAGGAGAGTGATGCTTTCCGAGAATATACGGCAAATTAACAATGATATTTATAGACCAAATAACACAGAGTGCTATTTTTGTAAAGCTTTAAAAATGTTTTAAAATAGAATTTCGAGATAACACATTATATTTTTAAAAAAGGTGATATATATGAACTAAAAGAAAAATACAGCAATTTTATAGTTCCGAACTATAATTTCCGAGATAAAGTTTAGTTCTTGCAAAGAAGCGACTTCTATAATTATGTATGTAAGTAATTGAACTAATGTAACATCTTTCAAACATTTCGATTAATTTTCTAGAACACTCGCAAGTAGACACTTGTGTTAACCCGTCCAAATTAAAAACTATCACGTCCTTTCGAGTCCTCGGTCATATTACATTAGATAGATCATCATACAAGCGTTGGTACGTGCGCAGGAGCATCGTTTTAACATACGCATCTTAATAGCCGGTTTGTATAGACAGCGCAGAAAGCTGAGCAGTAAGACATTTTGGAAGACAAACCTCTACTATACAGACATCTGCTAATACTTAATAAGAGTGGTTTTTATAATAAAACATTGATTCTTTCGACAGGACAAATGGCTGACGGGAATTAAATAGTTAATTATGATGGTTAATACACAAGACGATCACAAAATAACTGCACAAAGCCATGCGTTTTTATATTTGATTATTTAAAAATTGCATGGTTATTAATTTTTCTTTAACATGTTAGGAGTGAGTCTAAAAAGTTTTATATTCAACCACTCTCATAATTAAAAACACTGTTTATACCTTGTCTATCTATCAGCTTCAAATATCTCTGCAGGTATATGAAAAATTATATTAATATTGTTGAAGAAAAAGTCCTTCCTACATTTCCAGAATCAATCAAGGCAGTATCAATCTTTCTTGACTTGTGTTTTGATATAGAGAACCACCACTAAAGTTCTTAAAATATAGCTCGATTCGAATGACAGTTTTGAAACAAATATGACTAGTGCTGAGGAAATACCGATATTGAAAATCGATATAAATGAAATAATAAAAACACGGTCATAATAAATTTATTGATTTTATGGCGTCCAGTCGATATCGTCCTTATCGGTATTGTCATTAGACTCAAAATGGCTGGAATCAAAGCGGCCATCGCGTTCTAATTTTTTTTTATTGCTGGAGCATAGCACACAGGCTGACGGCCCAACTATGATGGAAAGTGGTTACCGTCGCCTATGGGCATTAGCAATATCAGAGGTCTGTGCTCTGCCGGCGTTGAAGGAGCAACTGGAAACTGGCCACTGATACCGGAACACAACTCGAGTTGTTACCGCGGCATACTCTAGACCAGGGGTGGTCTTTCCTACCATAGCATATTTCATTTCATGATAATTTTCCGGTTCTTATTGATACCTTCTTCCAGTTAAGCAAGACAATTCAGTAACGATAAAATATAAAAGCCCGATTTTAAATTTGAAAAAAAAAACCCATTAATTTTATTTGCAACATCGGTACTCATCCTCTGTGTTGAACATAACCTGGAGCCAAATTCTGCTATTGCTATCTCATCAAAATTGGCGGACAATATCGTCTCAATCACTGAGCTAAGAAAATCGTCGGGCGCCTGTCGCCGGGCCGACCGGCGGCGGTTGGGTCACAATCGTAGTTTTGCCTCATTTCGGTATGCTGTTAATTCCAATGGTGTGCCTGTGGCATGCCACGCTATCTTTATAAATATTCATAAGCGAAAATTCGCGAAACAAATTATTAACATTTTTGGTAGATTTTCAAAAATTAATTTCGGCTACACCATAATTTTTTTTTATTACAGGGAGTTCAGCAGACGGGCAGCCGGCCCGCTTGGTGGAAAGCGGTTACCATCGCCTATGGACATTTGCAAACAAAGGTGCTACAAATGCGCTGCTGCTCTCTTAAGGGAGACTGGAAGCTGGTCACTAATGCCGGAACACAACTCAAGGCTGTTATGGCGACATACTTAAGACCAGGGGTAGTAGCCATCCAGTCGGGCAAATGCCCTACCACCTGGCTGTGGGTTGTTTTGTCGCCTCTTACGACAGGCCACCTGGCCGCAGGATATTGTATTTTTTCTCCGTTCCTGCACGGATAATATTATTGAAGGTAACACCTCTTTTTTATAATTAATAGGTCCGTGTTTGACTGATATTGCGCCTGATTACAGGTGGAAATGCAGTCTACCTGTTCACGCGAGACTTGAAGACACCTAGATTGTATTCTTCAGGAAAGACAGACGACGGTAAAGAGTTCCACTCTTCAGGGGTGCGTATGATAAAAATGGAAGCATAGCGTTTCGTCCGCTTCGTTGGTATTTCCACCATATATCGGGGGCGTGAGCGCGTACGTCTGCTTGTCCGCTGGTAAAATGGTGAGGGAGGAACCAATTCATGTAATTCCGTGGCACACTCCCAGATGTTTATCCTTTAGAATACCGACAAACTAGCGACTTTACATCGATGATTAGGCTCTGAAGCCTGTTTCTACTACTATTCTAACGCGACAAAATCGAGGCGATATTGTGGATATATTAATAGAATACGAATTTGTGACACTAACGCAACCGAATCGTACTTTGATTATCATCGCAACGCCAAGATATTGAAATAGTAGAATTGGACCCATGTTGAACAACATTATTCGTGCATCAATTAATACTTTAGAAATTGATTGTCATGAGCTCAACGACGTCTGTCATTCTGATCAAGCTATATTTTGAGGAGTGTAAATTATATCATTCAGAGAACTAAACAGAATCCCTTACACTCTCATCGAGCGGCCAACAACACACTAGTATACTCAAACACCGTAGGAATGGCACTCACTTCTTTTTGTTCTTCGGTTGTGCGCGGGGGGGCGTATTCGGGCGGCCCATGTTCAGGCCAGAGTACAACTTGCGCTTGTCAGCCGGCTTCAGGATCTGGAACGAGCACATTAACGTCTCGTCCACTGACATCAGGGCACCTGGAAAGAGACACAAATACAACTGCAATCGGGTAGCTGACACATCACCAATGCGAACTTAAGGACAGTTAAGAAGGAGAATACCGATGGTCAACTAAAGCCCGAGACGGCCATCGGACGCCACATACTGGACGAGCAAGCCGCTGATGCAGCCTACGCGAAGGTGACCGGAAGTCACAAATCAGCAATCGACAGCTACTGTGTAGGCACCAGTTGGGAATTCTTCAGCGGCACCAAGTACCACATCAAATCTAGGTTCGGAGAACGAGTTGAAGTTAGGGCAGAGAGCTTTTTGACCGGAGAATTCTTTGTCCTCCGAGTTGAAGCAAGGGCAAATAGTTTTTTAGACCGGAGGTCCGTTGCTCTCCGAGTTGAAGCTAGGGCAAATAGTTTATATAGCGGAGTTTCATTGTCCTCCGAGTTGAAGCCAGGGCAAAGAGTTTATAAAGCGGAATTTTTTGTCCTACGAGTTGAAGCCAGGACAAAGAATTTTTAGACCGGAAGCCCGTTTTCTTCCGAGTTGAAGCTAGAGCAGAAAGTTTTTAGACCGGAGTTTCGTTGTTTTCCGAGTTGAGGCCAGGGAAACGAGTTTTAAGACCGGAGGTTCGTTGTCCTCCGAATTAAAACCGGAGCAGAGTGTTTAACTCGACACTCCAACCAACTCCACCTAAAGGAGTTAAAGCCCTGACGACGGAGAAGAATTAATTGTTAGTAGTTGATAGAATGGCCCTAATAAAGATACCGGGTCCGACACTGGGACGCGATGGCAATTGAATCGAATTCCAATGTGATTTATTCACTGATCGATAGCAAACCAAATGTATGATATTTTTTAGCCCGGGAAGGTTCCAGGGAGCGGTTTGTAGTTGTTCTAAAAATTAGCTTATTCCTACACAGTTTTCACTGAAACGATAGCTAACATTCTCTTTTATATGCTGCGGTACTGTGTCCCTGGAATCCCGCGCGAATTTCAAGTCAAGCGTGGGCGAAGTCGCGTCCATATTCTAGTAGTAGTATTTCGTAGGAAAGTTTACGATAACACTACATGTTATAAGGTTTTCTGAATGTGTCAGCCATATCGTCCGATTTGAAATAGACATAAGTTAGGTTACAGCACTCACCGGCGTTGTCAAACTCGCCGCAGTAGTTGGGCGCTGAGAACAGCGTGACCAGCTGCCGCTTCGCGAAGAACTCGTAGCCGTCCTCGACCACTTGGTGCGCCCGGCAGATCAGGTCGAACTCGTGCTTCGATAGGAACTTGCCAACCACCTGCCAATAGGGATGCGCCGACACATGTTACAGGAAATTTTGGAATGCTTGCAGAATATCGCCTCTGCTTTGTGTATAGTGTGTTGTCTTGAAAATTGAAACTTCAGAAGAGTTTTTTATTAACCTTCGAAATATAATTATATCGAAACAAATAACTGTTTAAACGACTTCAAAAGGAGGAGATTTTAAATTCGTCTGTATGTTCGTTACTCGATTTCTCCGTCAGTTGTGAACTGATTTTCATAATTTTTCATATAATCGGAAGGTTATAATACTTCCGAATTGGTCCCATTGTCATCATGTCAGGATCTGATGAATGGATTCCAAGGAATTAGAGAACCTGTCGAAAATTGTTAACCATACATACATACATATTGTCACGCCTGTTTCCCATTGGGGTAGTCAGAGACGATGGATCTCCACCTGCTCTGATACTGACAAACGTTTTTCGCTTCATCAACTAGTATTAATCTTTTTATACATACTCGTACACGCTTACTTAAACTGCTTGTTATCTGAACTGTCTTCAAAATATCTTCAATTTGATCATGGTGAGTACGTCTCGGTCTACCGGCACCGACTCTACCAGTCACATTGCTGTCATATACTTGTTTTGTGATTCTGCTTTCATTCATTCTCTACATGGCCAAACCACCTTAACATTCCTTTTTCAACTCTTGTCACTATATCTTCTTTCAATCCACAATATTTCCCGTATCACACTGTTTGTTGTCATATCACTTACATTAACCTTACATATACTTCTCAAAGCTTTCATTTCAACTGCATTTATCCTACTTTCACCGATTTTCAAATTGTTTTCTTTTCTCGTAAGCCTATACTCTCGAGGTAGTTCCATGCTCACCAAGTCAGGATCTGATGAATACATCTTGGATCTCACGGATATCAAGCAAAACCCTTTTTGAAGAACGCCGTGCGTCTAAATTCTTGGAAAAAGCTTGTATACGTGTGTAGGTATTACATTTTCTACAGGCGGTTAATTTTTTATATGCATGTTACACTTTCTTCTATGTATGTTACTATTTTCCCGTCAATTGTGGATCGATTTTAATTTTTTTTCTTTGTTCGTAAGTATGTATACTCCCAAGGCGGTTCGATGGTCACCAAGTCAGGATCTGATGAGTGGATCCCAGAGAAATCGAGAGTTACCCTTAAGGATCTGATTTGTGGATCGTAAGGAAATCGAGAGCAACCCTTGTTGAAGAGCATATGCACCGAAGAGTGAGATGGCAAATTTGTTTACGCCTGACAGTTATACAATTTCTACTGGTGCTTAATATATTCTTTCTAAAGCTATTGAAGTATTTGCGTAACTAAGATGTAAACAATATTTTTATTAAACATAAACAAAACCGACTTCACACTATAAACCAAAAATAAATATTTAACCACTTCTTTCTACAACATCTCGAAGTCGGTGTCAAGTATGCCTGGGATCAACCCCAGAGATATGAGTTGCATATTAACCATAACACAAGAGAATTTGCGTCACTTGGCATATACAACGTGGGCTTATGTGTTTTGGTTATTAATACATACATACATACATAGCTTCACGCCAGTTCCCTTGCGGGGTAGGCACGAACAGAGCGCCATTTAGGCTTATTCTTACACACCTCACTTGCCTTTTTGACATTCATAACTCTTGTCATGCAAGCTCGTCTGTTCTTAAGGCTCCTGACATCACCTTCTTTGATCATGGAAGGTGTGTCGTGGCCTTCCACGACTTCTGCATCCATCCACTTTTGCATTGTATATCTGTTTAGTCATTCTTTCCACATGCCCGAACCACCGGTGCATTCCTTTCCTTACCTTCACCCCGACACTCTCTTTCAGACCAACTCTCTTTCTTACTTCGGTATTACGAACGCGGTCCGCGAGCGTCACTCCGCAGATTTTGCGCAGTGCTCGCAAGTGGCTTATTAATGCTGGATAAAAACCTAATTTATCAGACATATAAACACTCCCGACTAGGAATTACGTTCTTATTGTTACATATCACTAAGGGAAATTTAGTTATAAGTGCAATTCTCTTATCGGAGAGAGCCACGAGTCGTGTGATATCAAACTTTAAAGGTCAATAGTTCCGGATGTCTCGTACGCACATTTCTTATCGTTATCATTTTAAATGTACAATCAAATATTACACATGTAAAGTTTATTTGCATTTCCTTGAAATACATGACGTGTGACAATGAAGATTTACGCATTTAATCATGGTACACAATACATACATGATTATAGTGATGCATATAAAACTTTTGCTAGAAGTCATTCTAGGTAGGTAGGTCGTGAATAAAGGGTCTTACGGGTAAGTAGGGGTTCCCTACTTTGAAATGTTCTAACTTTGATGAAATCGCTAGTGTCTATCTAATGCCTTATCTAGTGCCTTGATTATATCTCTGCCTACCTTATAGAAAACGCAGTACATACTTGCAAATGGCGGTTTCGATAAAAAAACGCGGTAAACAAATATTTAGATATCTAAACGACACGTCCATGTTGTGTAACATTTTAGTGTATCTAAAAAACAATAAAAAACGTAGTAGAAGTGAAACTTCAACGGACAAGTGGCAAAACGAATCGCAACAAAATTTTAACTTTTAATGTACTCGTCCAATTTGAAAACCTAAAATTTTGTAGCGATTCATTTTGCCATTCGTTTTTCCACTTGTCCATTGAAGTTTCACTTCTACTATGTGTCCCAGCACACATTTCGATTTTTTGCAGGTTTACTGCAAAATATGACTTGGTTAGGCTAGGTACATTTTAATGAATGCATTTTTTATTTAAACATATGTTATTTTATCAAACAAAAAAACTGAATTCGGTCTGGAACCAAAAAACACATCCATAGTATACTCTAAAATTATGCCGCCTCCCACCACGTCTAGTCTAATTTTATGCCGCTCCTCCATGCGGCCGTAACGCTTTTTCGTGACAGAAAAATCCTAAGACCCCCCGTTTATATAGAAGTTTCACTTCAAAAAATCAAACTTTATGTACAGATTAGCGCCTTGGGATACCATTTCTGCAAAAAACAAATATCCAAAAATGTCGATTACTGCAAGTGCAACTAGAAGGGCAGATCTAATAAGTAGTGGCAAAACAGCTTACTCGATCTAGCGAATGCTCGTTTCGTGTGAACAATTCGACGAGTGCTCGGCCGAATAATTCGAAAAAAGCACTCGGACATCGATTTATTTATTAGGTCACGTGACTACCTCCTCGCTTCATTTGAATTCGTTGACTTTAATCATTTCACATCATATAAGCTAGATTAAATTGTCAACATTTGGATTTAACAATAAAATTTAGCACATCGTTACCGGCAGAAATCGGCAGAATATAGATGGACTAATGATTTATTGTAACACCTTTTATCTTATCTAAATTCGTAATAGCATGAATTTGATTAATTTTTACACCCCTGCAGGGACTGGCTTTCTCGTTTAACAAGAGAGCACGCACTCGGCAGTCAATCGCCCTCGTTAGGCAGTGGTATCGCGTTTTCCGGCACGATTGTGCTTTGTTACATTTAATAGGTATTAGTTTAAAATTTCCTCCTAAACTCCTTAGGGCCTTCTGTTTGCAATTAATTAAAAATAATATTTGTTACACAAGTGATCAATTTAGCACCAATTTTCTTGTACACATATTTCTACTTTCTTCGTCTATTACAACCTACTATTCTCGCATTACTAGGGGTAGGATGAACCTTTTGAAATTCAGCTTGTAATCATTATTCTGCGATTCGTTTAAGTCTGACAACACATTAAAACTCATTCGCCGCACAAAATTCTCGTCCATCTAAATCTTTTAGCCCAATATTATTCTGCTCTCTCGCCACAATACTCGTGATCAAGGCAAAAGAATCTCAACGGTGAAATGGAAACGCATGGTGTGGTTCTTACCTCAGTTCCAAAAGTAAAGCTAACACCGCGGTCGTTCTCGCCCCAACCGGCGGTGTCTTTGTCAGGGTCAGACCACAATAGGTCGCAGAGCAACCCCTGGTCTGGCACGTCGGTGGGCCGCATGATCCGCCGGATCTGTTCCATCGCTTGAAGGTCTGGTGACAGACCGCCGTGGCAGCAGAATATCTTCTCGTCAACTGAAACATGAGGAGAGATTGCAGACTTTTAGAGAAATGTACCAATTGTATGTAATACGCAACAAATAACTAATCTTATTTTGGAAGTAACCGAAACTCGGCTAAAATGACTTTGTCCGAATTTCGCGGGGAGGTTTATTTCCTTCTTTATAAATATGGCACTGTACGCTTTGTATATCTATCTCCTGAAGCGTTACCTTTTTGCATGCGATATCTCAAGTGACAGTCGGGAAGATCGTGCACTACAAAGAAGGGAGTGGCGTAGTTCAATTGATAAAGCAGTTGCTGCCTTCGAAATGCAACACTTGGATGGGCAACGCCTTATCAAAAAGAACCGCCCTGAAATCTCCTACAGCTATACATACGGCTCATCAAGACGGCTGTATTTAGCTCCTTGCAAAAGAACTTTTAAAACCAAATTTGGTTACGGTAGCCATCTGCGCTCGCACAGCCGGACTTGATAAGGTTCGCCGTTGACGGATACGCCAAGGAGGACTATATATATATCTATCTAGCGAATGCCAAATATCCATGAGTGTTCCAGTTTTAAATTATTATTTTTTTATAGCAGGAGTTCAGCAGACAGGCAGACGGCCCACTTGATGGAAAGCGGTTACCATCGCCTATGGACATTTGCAACACTAAAGGTGCTACAAATGCGCTGCTGCTCTCTTAAGGGAGTCTGGAACCTGGTCCCTATTGCCGGAACACAAAACAAGGTTGTTATGGCGGCACACTCTAGACAAGGGGTGATCGCCATCCAGTCGAGCAAATACCCTACCACCTGGCTGTGGGTTGTTTTAGAATATAATCTCTCAGTCAAATTTTAGGTCTGACTAATGCCAATCGACAGCCTTCTCGTGGCAGCTCCAAAGGGCATATTTAACCAAACCATTAAGATTTTGAACACAATACGCACTTCTTTGTTAAAAATAATCAATATCCTACAGTTATTGTTGTTTCTTGTTAACCAATATTGTTAAAGAATCACAGTTAAACAATAACACCGATGTTATTTTCCTCTTTTATTTACTGAGTTTCTTTATTCAATGCCTCTGTATTATTTTATACAATGGGCAGCGATCGATCACGTGGGTTTTTCTAAATTAATAAAACATTTTCGAGAGCTCACAAAATAGGTCGAGGTCCTTTGTGATACGCAGTTATTAACATTTTTCCTAGTACACACCGGAGGTTAAGGATATAAATTCGCTTCCGAAAACAATCTCAAGGATGTTTTCTCTGATAACATTATATTAATAAGGTGGCATGTTTTCACATTTTTTCCGTTAATAAAAGGTAGGTAGATAACACTTTATTATACACTAATACAAAAATGAACTTAAAGACTAAAATTATATCTAATTATGTAGGTACAAAGGGCGGTCTTATCGCTAAATAGCGATCTCTTCCAGACAGCCCCAGGAATGAATGAACACGATAATAGCGATGTTGGAATACGTAAGGATGCTTCTAAACATATGTTTGTGTATTTTTTAAATGAATTCTGGCGTGTATTTATTCAGAACATTCTGGCTGCTTTTTTCTTTTCTTTAGTGTTTCGTAGACATTTTGGTTAAATGTTGAGACTCCAAAATGATAGACCAAAACCGTCTTCACTCAGCTGATATGAGAAAAATGAGATAGATGTTAAACAAGAAAGGCAAGGTCTTTTGAAAGTTGCACCCGTGGCTGAAGAATTGATATGCAGAAGAGTAACGAGAGGTGAAAGTCATGTGACGAAAATAATGTTAACTGAAAGGTCTTTGGATACATGTGTAAAGGTAGACCAAAACAAGAGATGGCTGGATTGTGTGAAGAATAACAGAATGATCTGAGTTTTGATACCGAATAATGCAGAATAGAGGAGTATGGAAGAAAAGACATTGTTCAGACTCCAAATGATCGGGTGAAGAATGAGAACCTTGTAAAAGTATCTAGACGGTCCATACATAAGTATAGCACAGTCATATTCTTCAAAAAACTATTGCGGGTCTCTTTAAGAATATGAAATGATTCAATTTAGTTGATCAATTTAATATTAGCATTGGAAGATCATTTTGATACAACAAAAACACGATTCTCGCAATCAGTTACAGTATTTAATGACGTTTAATTTTTTTTATTTATTGCTGAAGCACAACAAATAGGCTGACAGCCCAACTGTGATCGAAAGTGGTTACCGACGCTTATGGACCTTAGTAATACTAGAGGTGCTGCCAATGTGCTGCCAACCATGAAGGAGAAACTGGAACCTGGCCACCAATGCCAGAACACAACTCAAAGTTGTTATGGCGGTATATTCTAGACCAGGGGTGGTGGGCAGGATCCTATATCTTACTATTCATTCACTTGGCCTACAATCGGTTGAATTTTGACATTACTTGAATGGAGCTTATGTCAAATTTAAACCGATACTAAGGCAAATGATCGGTCGGTGAGATATAGGAACCGGGCCTTAGTCAATTTAAGGAACATCTTCTAAAATTAGATATTAAAGTAGAAAATGTTGTAAATTAACTATCTAAATTAAATACAAAAAATTTAAACGTATTTCGTAGGATGATGTTTCCTGATAGACTTCTACAGCCAATTGGCAAAACCACTACGGACCCCTACCCTACGCGTGAACCCTGTTCAATTAAACTTTATATAAACATCGATAATTTTGACCTAACTTTCGAATTGTAGATCAACATGATCTAGAACGTATGAAAGTCCATAAAATAGCTGTTAGTCACGAATGACGTCATCATAGCATGACGATAGCCTCTTAACCTTATTACTGACATAAATGCAATTACATAAATTCGCAATAGGGCAGACAGTCTAATAATCAATTGAGACTTTTTTTATTATCGCACAAAACGTCGCAGCCTTCTTGATTATGATCTAGATGATCATTGTAACGCGGCAAATCGGGTATTAGTTGATGCGTAAACGCAATTATAAATATCACAGGGAAAAATATTGGTCACACTAAGAAATTTTCAAAGGTAACTTTCCGTACAATATTAAAAATACACTCTTCGAATCCAGTATAATACCGACTCGGATGCCAAACGTGGGCTGCTACAAAAGCTACAAGAATTACTAAACTAAGAGAGCGCGTGAAAAGTACAGATATCCGAAACAAATAGAAACTGCTAGACGTAGTATAAGTAGCAGCAAAGTTAAAGTGGAAGTGGGCAGGTCACACAGTAAAAGCGAGAGACAATAGGTGGAATCAAATAATCCTGTTCTGGTACCCCAGAGAGCTGAAAAGAGGTCGTTTAAGGCTATTATAAAATGAATTGACGACATCGCATCGGTCGGAGGGAGACTGGACAAGGACCAGTGGCAAAACAAAATTTGAAAAAATAAATATACTGATCAAGTAATACAAAAGCTGTGTTTATTTTATTTAAATTTTTAATTAACACAATTAGAATTACTTTTTAACTGAACGAATTGAAACGAAACTCGACACGAAGCTAGATTATATCCCGGGTCAAAATTTAGGCTACTTTTTATTCTGTTAAATGACATCGTTTCTGTAGGATAGAGCTTTAATTTTGTATTGATTTCAAAAGGGAATCTCGCAGATTACTTATTGAAAGTCATAAGTCTACCACCGCTTCCAAAGCAAATTTTAGTTACCGTTAAAGGAGAAGTGACGCAACAACAGCGAATACAGACAGTCACTGTGGTTGAACGGGCTGATTTTGCCGGCTGACCTCACTACAACGCAGAGAGAGGCTCTGGGTCGGATTTCTGGCATGGTGAAATTCGTAAACGAACTTTCCGCTCTTTACTATGGTCTGGATGACTGTGATCGGTCCCAGAGGTGTCCATTGTATATCACATATCATGTGACTTATACAATGTGTGTATTTACCGATTATATATTGTTACGAGTTAGCGGGACTCGAATTAAAAAGCCGTTAAAATTATTATAGTTTATTAGAACTATACAAACACGTAGAACACAGGTACAAATATAACCGAACAGACAGAACAGATGGTTGTAATTCAATAAAACGCGCAAAGCCCGTCAATATTAGATTTCCGAATGTACACAGGTCACGCCTTGATCGTGGTTCTCGCTCAACTGACCCTCTCTCAATCAGGCCATCTTTTTATACTGCATAAATGCAAATGTGCCCGTCCGGTAACGTCGAACGAATTTCCTAGAATCAGCTTGTACTTTATAATCCGTAACACCTGGTTAATGGCCTGCAAGCGGCCGTAAACGAGTACAATTCAACAATAGGCTGTTCTTGACAATACTAGAAACGTGTTCCAATAAATAATTAAACAAAAGAAGTCGATCACAAAAGGATTACAACTAGTTCAAATGCCGACAGGTAATAAAATGTGTTTTTACAGACTGTACGTAGAATTTGTCTTTGTCGAAGTCTAAGTTGTAACAATATTACAGCCAAAAAGAGCCGATGTTGCAATTTAACTAATAAACACGTCGTCTCCACGGCAACGCGAATAAAATTTCTCAATTCGCCCTAATAGCAATACATAAATTAATCACTATAGAATTTATTGTGACTATCGTCTGTCTAAGCAATTAATTAAACACAGCTTGTAAATCAAACCCAACCAAACCAATATTTGGATTCAAGTATAGCTTCGGCCGAAACAAACATCTAACTTTCCATGTACCAGTGATTGAGCGGTTAATTATTGAACTTACCTAACTGGTTACGTGATTAATTTCTCTATATTAAGATAAAGGATAAATGATTTTGAGTTTGTCAGAGAGCTTACAAAATTTTAACCTATACATATATAATTGCTTGGCCTCACTGATTGACTGACTGACTGACACATATCAACCCACAGCCCGAACTACTGGGGCTAGGATCGTGAACATTTGCATGTGGGTTTTTGCTATACTGTAGGTATTAAGAAGGAATTTTAGAAAATTCAACCCCTAAGGCAGTGAAAGTTTATATGAAAATCCATCATTTTCCAAATAAGAAGCACCAAATCTTATATACCTTTTTCTGGTTAGAAATAAACGTAGACGCGTATCGGCGTTTTTAGAAATTTAATCCCTAAGTGAGGGAAAAAGGGGATGAAAGTTTGCTCACTATTACTATTTTTAATTAACGCGGGCGAAGCCGAGAGTAACATTTAGTCTTGTTATATATAAAAAACTCAAAAACGACTTGACTGATACTGATGATTTTTTTAAAAATGAATATTTGGGTTTACAATTGGAACCGGTAGGTGGCGCCGAAATCGGTTTCCGAGAATTTTTGTGTATATTTGAGTGGGTTCTTGGATAGTTTAGATTCACAATTGGATCCGGTAAACTGCGCTGGAATCGGGTAATAGATTTTTATTTCTTCAGGACAGGACAACAGGTCTGCCAGGCGTACTAGTTAATTCATAAACACATGAAAATGAATGTATTTATTTCAAAATGGAATCTCAAAAATTACTTATTTCAAAGTCACGAGTCTACCACCGCTTCCAAAGCAATTTTAGTTACTGTCAGAGGAGAAGAAGCGGCGTAACAAACTCCTCAGCAACATATCTTTACTTCATAATAATAATTATTATTCGTAATAAAGCTACGTTTGAACGGTTTTAAGCGCGATAATTTATTTGATTTTTTTTATTCAGACGTTTCGGCTACTTTTCAGTAGCCGTGCTCACGGAAGACAAAGATGTCAATTGTCAATGAGTATTGTTAAAGTTTTATTTAGCCTACCGCCAACTTGATCATTTTAATTATTTAGTTTTGAGTTTGTTTATGGTTATTATTTACTAATGGAAAGAATGCATGATGAAAGAATGACTAAACAGATATACAATGCAAAAGTGGATGGATGCAGAAGTCTTGGAAGGCCACGACACACCTTCCATGATCAAATTGATCGTGTACTAGCAGAAGGTGATGTCAGGAGCCTTAAGAACAGACGAGCTTGCATGACAAGAGTTATGAATGTCAAAAAGGCAAGTGAGGTGTGTAAGAATAAGCCTAAATGGCACTCTGTTGTTCGTGCCTACCCCGCAAGGGAACTGGCGTGAAGTTATGTATGTATGTATGTAATATAATAAATAATAAAAATGAAATAAATTACCGCGTTTAAAATCGTTCAAACGTAGTTTTATTATGTACACTAGACGCGAAAACTTAAGAAAATATTATTATTATTAGTCTTTTTTAATGTACTTTAAATACTAATTAACAAAGTTTATTAATTTTTATAAATAATTACTGGAAGAGCTTGGTAGCGATCGCATCATTCCCATTCGGTGCGGTCGTCTAGGAAAACTTTAGTCGTATAATAAATAAGCTTTCTCGCACAAATTGCTTTACAAATTTTTTAAACTTGTTTACCGAAAGCTCTTGAACGGTTACTGCGATTTTGTTGAAGAGTATTATACTTTGCCCTCACGAAACTATTGTAAACTTTATGGAGCCCACACGTCGGATCCGTGGTGAATTGTTAATAGCTCACTATCAGTAATGTGTTATGATTTTCTGTATAAAAGTTATAAAACAAAGAACTTGAGATATAAATAGAATAAGAAATATAAATCTCAGGAGCCTTAAGAACAGACGAGCGTGCATGACAAGAGTTATGAATGTCAAAGAAGCAAGTGAGGTGTGTAAGAATAAGCCTGAATGGCGCTCTGTTGTTCGTGCCTACCCCGCAAGGGAACTGGCGTAAAGTTATGTATGTATGCATGTAAGAAATATAAAGAAAAACAATTTTTAGCTAGACGTGTTGCTGGTCTTGCTGGGGAGTTTCTTGCCGCTTCTTCTCCTTAACAGCAATAATACGATGCGAAGCGGTGAACATAGAATAGGAAGTAAAATTAAATTTTAACTTATATGTATGACCTTCAAAAAAGCGTTCTCCAGTGGAACTTATTCGGAATAAAAACTTTTGATGTTTTTTTAACGTGGTAGAATTATACTGGGTTCATCATCTTGATTAGAACTATTAAAGTTGTGTGAGGTAGGAACCAGCCCTCTTATCAGCTAAAGAGCCGATTACGCGTTATGATAGCTGTTTGTAGTAGAGCCTCTTTGGTCTTAGGATCGTAAGGTCTAAGCGATAAAGTTTTGAACAGACGCTATATTTGACAAAACCTATCAAACAGTGAATCTGTTATTTGTGCTGAATTCCCAACAAAAACGTGCACCGATATGTGTCTATTAAGTATAATTCTCACTTATATAATATTTCACATACTTATATGTTTATAAATAAATTTCGGGTTTTTTCGAAAATATAGGATGTGCATATCGAGTAACTGCATAACCTCTTATATTTATTTATACCACCTTTGTCCAATACAATCTGTTTTATTCCTGCCGCGGGTTGTCTGGAAGAGATCGCTTCTTAGGGATAAGACCGCCCATTGTGCACATTTAGAATATTTTTAGGCTATAAGATTTTCTGTTTTCTGTAATGTGCCTTTTAGTTTGCTTAAAACCGGTTTATCCGTGCAGGAACGGAGAAAGAATACAAATTCCTGCGGCCGGGCGGCCTGTCGTAAGAGGCGACAAAACCACCTACAGCCAGGTGGTAGGGCAGTATGTCGCCATAACAACCTTGAGTTGTGTTCCGACATCAGTGACCAGGTTCCAGTCTCCCTTAAGAGAGCAGCAGCGCATTTGTAGCACCTTTGGTGTTGCAAATGTCCATAGGCGATGGTAACCGCTTTCCATCAAGTGGGCCGTCTGCCTGTCTGCTGAACTCCTGCAATAAAAAAATACAGTCGAATTCTATACCACATTAAAAACATAAGACTTTCGCTCGTTGTTATCATTGAGGATTACAGGTCATTAGAGCCACCCGGTATTCGACAAGCACAGCCGTCCACCGGCGGACAATGCATTGTCAACCACCGAATCTTGCGTGGTGAACGAATAAACGTCGCATGATCCGCAAATTATCAACTAACATGTAAGCGATTACTATTAGGTCTAAAGAAATATAGGTGATTCTTCACGACTCTTTACCCAGCACAAACGAAAGTGACCTAAAGTTATATTTCATTAAATATTTTCGTCGTATTTTTGTAATAGTATGGGACAAGTTATTGTTTTATTTAATATAATAAACAAGAGTTAGATAAAAATTGTGGTTAAATTTGGTGAAAGGCCTGCGGGAGTAAACGCACGGTAGCGTGGTAGTACGAAAGTTTTCTCAAAGACGAGCTAGGGCTGGCGGCATTTAATTATTTTGACAACAAGTTGTAATTATTTAGTAGAATAGTTGTTCTTTTCATGTTTCTTTTTAAAGTTAATAATTAATTTTGCTATGTACCCTCTTATTTCTAAACGATACAATCGACCATTTATTTCCATAATTGAATAATAATGTTACGTTTTTATTTATTCGCTGAATAGCGCTCGTTTTGTATAGAGTAAGTAGTTCCCTATAATTTAACAATTTTATGTAGGAATGTTTGTCTCTAATATGTAGTGATTGTGTACAGATTATAATTCAAAATCTCTCAATTATATAGACGGTATTTACTACATTTTGTTTTCATGTTGGCAGACGCGATAGCTTTGTACTGTGTTAGATTTATTTTATTACATGTAAAACTTTAAGTATAATCTTTTATACGATATCTTGTATAAAATATTATATGGAATTTCCAAACAGTAATGTATTAAAGAGAGAGAGAGAGAGAGAGAGAGAGAGAGAGAGAGAGAGAGAGAGAGAGATAACTCTTTATTGCACACCAAAACATACAATTACAAAAACAGACCATATTTACAATATTTTCTAGGCGATACAATAGGCGGCCTTATCGCTCAAAGCGATCTCTTCCAGGCAACCTAAATCAAAAACAAATTTGAATCAGGTGATGTAGGTGGTGCAGGAAAAAGGCAAGGGACACATAAATACTCAAACTAATTTAACAAATAAATATACAAATACATACATATATACATAGTCATAAATATAATATACAAATATATACATATACAATAATATATTACAAAATACATATATTATATAATAAATGTGTTAGCATAATTATATTGTGTTAATCAGACATGGCTATTTATGGACAAACAGTGTTTTCTGAGTAAATTTCTAAATGTTGGTAAGGATTTGGCCTCTCTGACAGTAAGAGGTAGTATATTCCATAGTTTGACAGCCTGCACTGTAAAAGAATTATCATAATAGGATGAAGTGTGTGCAGGTGTCATAAGTTTTCGATACGTATCAGAGCGCAAATTGTGGGCAGTGGATAGGCGAAGGAATTTAAAACGTTCCTTAAGGTACTGGGGACTATTAGGAGTAAATAATATATTATACAGGAGAGTGAGAATGTGAGTATTCCGGCGAAAATGAATAGGAAGCCACTTGAGTCTTTTACGATATTCGGAAACATGGTCAGATTTTCGCAATCCAAATATGAACCTGATACAAAAATTCTGAAGTCGCTCAAGCTTATTCAGCTTTATTACATTATTTTCATTGATAACACTTTAATTAAAATAGTTTATCACTGACTTGAATCCGCTATCGGTTGTGCCAATTGCCAAGTATCATGTACTGAAAAACTGTTGGAGGGATGGCGAGGTGTTCTAGAATGCTTGTAGAGCGTAAAAAGTTAGTGTACAACATATGTTAAAACCGTAAGGTTCTCTGATTATAAAGTATTGTGACCAGTTGCTGTTCTTTACCATAAACCCTTCTGCGTTGTTGCAAGTATTAGAAATATGAACAGCATAAAAATAATGTGAGGTAATATTTATAGTATTGTTTCATAACAGTAAATACATACAACCCGCAAGAGTTAACTTGAGGGATGGCGAGGTGTTCTAAAAATGCTTGTCGAGTGTGAAGAGTCAGTGGATGACATGTATGTAAGCCGTAAAGTTCTCTGATTAAACGTATTGTGACCAGTTGCTGTTCTTTACCATAAACCCTTCTGCGTTGTTGCAAGTATTACAGTTGTTTAAATACGCACTATATATAGTTATAGTATACTATTTATAAAGAAGAATTGTCTTAGTGAAAGGCATTTGTAATTGCCACAAAAACTCCGTGGTTTAGCATCAATTATAGTCCTACTATTTGATTGAGATTATACCAAACATTAATACATCTGACTATGTGGTATGGGCTAAGTACCTTTTGCCCGCCAGTGTGGCGAATTGAATAACATATCATCATGTTTATAAACAGTATTAGAAGCATTTTACTATAACTCATACATTAGGATGTTTACAAAAACAACAAACACGTGCGCTGTCGGTGGTAAAAATATATTATGCCAAAATTAGACTGTTTCATGTCTGTTTTTCAATTTGTATGGAACTACTATCAAAATTGAAAGACACAAATGAATCTAGTCTATTTTCGGCATTAGTCTATTTAAAAATGTAATAATGACGGCCCATAAACGTCCCATTGCTGGGCTCGGGCCTCCCATATTAGGGACCGGACAGCATACCCGCCACGCTTGTCCAAGGCGGCTTGGTAGGTTTGACACATCGGTTATCTCGATGTGTACGGTTGCATCACGAAGTTTTCCTTCACCGTTGTTGGCACGTGGTAATTGTAATAATATGCACATTAGGTCAGAAAACTGCCTAACAGGTGCATGTGTTCCAGTCAGAATCGAACCCACGCCTTTTGAGTTTGGGGCGCGTGCGCTAGCTATTACACTGCCACGACTTTGATAAAAAAAATATAAGGTAGGATTATTTAAATACATAATATACTAAAAAGTAAAAAGTAAACAGGTGTACAAAGTTTTTGCTTCACGTATTAATATAATCATAATATTCGCCATAGGTCGCCTGGAAGAGATTGCTTTAAGCGATAAGGCCGTCTATTGTTTTTACCATAACAATATTGTAATCGTACATTTCTTTTGTAATTGTGTAAATACACAAATTGATTGGCGAGCAATAAATTGTTGTCTATCTATCTAATACCTTAAGGATATCGTACATCAAACGAAAACTATATACTGAAATTGTACCCGTACAACCCTGCTGAGAACCTGCGGAAGATAAAGACCTCCTTTGAAAAGCCCTCGGGCTTTTATTTTCGTAGGACGAACACCGACAAACGTTGAAATGAAATGGGTCACTATAACATTTCTGTAATTACTCTGTGCTTGTAATTGTGACAAAATAAATTACCTTCGCCGAGGAAACCTACTAAATTATTAACATCGTGGTTCCTACTTCAGGGTAAAGCTACTTAAATGAAGTCTATACTAACAATAAATATGTCCGGAGTGTCGAGCTTTTATCACGGGAGTTAGGACCCGCGATTTTCTCGGACAAGCACTTTTCGAAAATGTAATTTTTAGATAGATAGTCAATCTTATACTAATATATAAAGCTGAAGAGTTTGTTTGTTTGAACGCGCTAATCTCAGTCCAGTAGGGTCTGATTTGAAAAATTCTTTCAGTGTTAGATAACCCATTTATCGAGGAAGGCTATAGGCTATATATCATCACGCCAAGACCAATAGGAGCGGAGCACTAATGAAGAATGTTTCAAAATCGGGGGGTTTTGAAAACAAATTCCATGCGGACGACGTCGCCGGCACAGCTAGTAGACTATAATTCTCTTAGAGAATCACGTGAAAGCTATTATTATTATTTTATTATTCAATTATGTCATTGTGATTCAAGCCTACATTCCACGCAATGTTTTTTTAGAATAAATTCAATGCATTTAACACTGGAAACACACATTTTGAAAAATCTCACTCGATATCGGGGGACGGGGAGGGGGGGTTAGAAACTCGCCAAAAACGACTCACGTAATAAAACAACGTTTTAACGGTTTTAAGCATGGTAATTTATTTGATTTTTATTATTCCGACGTTTCAGCTGCTTTTCAGTAGCCGTTTTCACGGTAAACAAAGACATGAAGTGTCAATGAGTATTGTTAAAAAAAAATTAACTTACCGCCACCTTGTTCATTTTAATTAATTAGTTTTAATTTTGTTTATGAATTTTTGTTTACTCTATGAGAGCCTAATCTAATTTACCACCGCTTCAATTATTATGTATACAAGTCGCGAAAACTTAAGAAAATATAACGTCTCACGTACTTATTTAACTAAATACAGACTTGGAAATAAAAACTTGAGAGAGTGTAGTTATTCACAGTGTCTATGCTCCACGGAGAGACAAAACGGAATTGGACTTTTTAACAGTTGCGTATATACAGACGTTAAAACAAGATATAACACATACGGCTGCGTAAATACTTCAACAATCCATTCCATAAACCAACAAACAAAAACTGTTTAGGTCTACTAGCAGACGAAAAAACTAAAGTTCATCAAAAACATTAAGAAAAACTGATGTAATATTAATCATTAGTCACCAGACGCTCGAATGGCGTGCGCAGGCGCGGCATCGTACGATTTTCACGTGCCGGTTCGCACGTGAAGCATGCCAATATACAAAACAAAATACTCGATGTACATTACGATAATCTGTGTAATATGAAATGACTTTAATATTTTACACTAGGGTATAATACCCCGTGGGTCGTCCACGCTTGATTTGAAATTCCCTCGGGAGTCCCGGGACACAAAGTACCGCAACTATCGTTTTACTGAAAACTGTGTCGGAATAAGCTATTTTTACGCACCCGAACAGTTACAAACCGCTCTCTGAAAAATTCCCGCGGGATATATATTTTTTTTAATCGGCAGACAAACACACCTCTATTGTATATCCCCAAATTAATACACTAAATACTACTAACACATAATAAAGCAAGTTACTCTTGTGTTATGGGAAATATACAACGGACTACTCTGGGGCCGATCCCAGACACCCAGACCATAGTAATTAACGGAGAAAATACGTTTCAGAAATTTACTATACCAGGAATCGAACCCGGAGCCTCTGCGTTGCAGTGAGCTACGCCGGCAAAAGCTTATAGTTTTATTACATAAAATTTGCTATCGATCAGTAAAAAAATCAGATTGGAATTAAATTTTTTTTTAGTCATTTTGAGTCATTCCCGCGGGATTCCCAGGATAAGAAGTAGCGCAGATTTTAAGTCTAAGCATTTGTTGTCGATCAGCGAAAACCGCGTCGAAATCGGCCCAGTAGTTTTTACGTGAATCCCGAACAAACAGACAAGAAAAATCTAAAAAAAAATACATGATGTTCTCCATCGTTTATATAGTATATTCCAGTTGTTTTTATTTAAATAGTTTCAAGGTACATGCACAGTATGTTTAGAATTTTAGACATTATAGATTATTCTAATGCTGATATTATCTAAATTCAATAAAGTTTTGGAAGGCGTTAAAACTGAAAGGACACTATAGTATTCAATATCAGTGGTTTTTATACGGATCACTTTGGTTGATTCATCCAAATTGTAACAGAAATTTTATCCGTGCAGAAACAAATAATACAAGTTCCTGCGGCCAGGAGGCCTGTCGCAAGAGGCGATAAAATTAAAAGCAAAGCCAGGTGGTAGGGTATTTGTTGTCCGTCTGGATGGCTACCATGCCTGGTATGAAAAGAAAGAAAAAAAAATATTTGAAGAAATAGCGACGTACTTACATTGCTAACATGCATCTTAAAAATAAAAACATATTTTGAGAATTTTTACGCCGCATTTTCATCAAACAAGGTTTTTGCACTCAGCTTATTGTGCTGTGCCGACATAATATTCGACACTTTGAATTTCAGAGCAAACCTTCCTTTTGGCGTAATACTAAAACGAGCCGAATATTTTAATGACTTTAAAAACTATTTAATTTGTAAATTATAATATAGCCTACATTTCTATGTCTACTTTTATTCTTAAAAGTATAAATATTTTGTATATATATATATATATATATATATATATATATATATATATATATATATATATATATAATTGCCACGACAACTTGAGCTGTATTCCGGCATCAGTAATAAGATGATACCAGTTCCCCTTGGAGGCCAATAGCTCATTGGTAACACCTGTGGTGTTATTGCAAATGTCCATAGGCGACGGTAGCAGTTTTCCATTAGACGGGCCGTCAGTCTGCATGTGCTGTGCCCGAGCAATAAAAAACGAGAATCCGAGACAAGAGGTTTAAAAAGCAAGGGAAATAAGTTTTATTAAAAAGGTTTTTATACAAGCTTTTGAGATCCTGGATACCATGTAGCCGCAGAGTGCTAGCCAAGACAAGTGAAACGAGCCCAAACACGACGGGTTTATCTTGTTTAGTACAGGAGTTCCTATGGCCACCTTCCGACTTCATCATCAGATCAGCTCCATGGTACCATATTATTGCATTGTCACGCGATATACATATGCGTGCAAAATTTCAGCTCAATCGGAACCCAGGACATACATCCATTACAAGTTAAATAAAAGCTTGTAATAAAATGAACTGTGGCTTGTAAGTCTTATAATGTTTAGAGGTTAGATCAGAGTTACTAAGAGATTGTCATTCCTCAGATTCTTTCCCAGGGTATTCTTTTCCCACGTCTTATTATTTTTATTTTATGTTATCTATTTATACTAAAGTCGTACAAAAGCATTTAATCTGTTGAGCTCTGGTTCATTGTAGACAAGATGATAGCTGTGTCCATTAGGCAAGGAGACAGATAACCTATTATCGAGCAATATAATTTGTTGTCTGTTTGAAATGTCAATTGTGTCGTCTTATCCCTCTTACCCTGATTCAATATGTTATTATACATCTTTATTCTTAGTATATGCAGTCTAGGAAATTCATATCCCTATTAATATTATAAGTACGAAAGTAACTCTGTCTGTCTGTTATGCTTTTACGGAAAAACTATTAAACCCATTTGGTTGAAATTCGGTGTATATGTAATTTTAATACTAATTATTTTGTCCACCGACAAGGGATACTTTTAAACCCGGATAATGGGATAGATTTATGTTTAAAGTTTATTCCAGAAAGTTAGATAGGGTTTTTTGTGATTTGCCATTTTCGTAATTTTGGTGATTTTGGCCATTGTGGTCATCTTGGTCATTGTGGTCATTGTGGCGATTTTGGTGATTTTGGCTATTTTGATCATTTTGGTCATACTGGCCCTTTTGATCACATGATCCTAACCTATATAGGTATATATATAAACCTATATAGATTTTGCTATAATACATACATACATACATACATAACTTCACGCCAGTTCCCTTGCGGGGTAGGCACTAACAACATAGCGCCATTCAGGCTTATTCTTAGACACCTCACTTGCTTCTTTAACATTCATAACTCTTGTCATGCACGCTCGTCTGTTCTTAAGGCTAACACTATCACGATCGCTATAATCTTGTATATATACTTAACAGTTTTGATACCGAAAATGGACATAGATACTTTCCATCCCGGGAGATGGGATAGTTTGCGATATAAAATGAAGTGAATCTTCCGGGGGCTAACAGCACTGGCATAAACATTTAATACAATATAACCTGTATTAATATGCTTGCTCTTTAAACGCACGGACTAGGGATTGAATGTGGCACAGCCGCGGGGAAACTAGTGTATGTATAAAATGTTATCGGGTGCTAGATGAGCGAGCAAATACACATACTTATAGCTAGACGACCTTTTTCACGAGTGTCTCACAAGTACAAGGAGGATTCTCCCGCGCCCAACAGCGCGCATCATTGGTCGCAACCAGGATTCTTTTTTAATATTTTAGCTTTTTAAGTGATTTGTTACATACATACATAACTTCACGCCAGTTCCCTTGCGGGGTAGGCACGAACAACAGAGCGCCATTCAGGCTTATTCTTACACACCTCACTTGTTTCTTTGACATTCATAGCTCTTGTCATGCACGCTCGTCTGTTCTTAAGGCTCCTGACAGCAAGTGCTTTGTTGATAACAATAATGATCGCTAATCAGTAATTGTAGTCTAAGATGAATGATCTAGCACTAGTTTAAAAGAAACCTGGTTGCGGCACATGATGCGCGTTGGACAATCGCTCGCAAACAAGGAGAATTGCCCGGGAACTATTTGTCATAAAGAGGCTGCCTTATGGTGGCATGCTCTAGACCAGGGGGAGGTTAGTCAACCAAAAGGGCAAATCCCCTAGCCCTACCATCAGGCTGTAGGTTGTTTTGTCGTTTTCCGACAACCAGATTGATTAAGTACGCTTTCTTCATTCCCATGTGGACAGAATATAGTAAAATAGATAAAAAGTAATGTAGTATTGGAAGTTACAAATTTTTATTAAGCCTAGTGAAAATATAAAAGAAAAGCAACCAGTTTCGTACTCACTGTCAAGCACTATGAACGCAATCAGAATTTAACGCTAATCTTATACTAATATGTAAAGCTGAAGAGTTTGTTTGTTTGTTTAAACGCGCTAATCTCAGGAACTGGTCTACTGGTACTGGTACATACATACATACATACATACATAACTTCACGCCAGTTCCCTTGCGGGGTAGGCACGAACAACAGAGTGCCATTTAGGCTTATTCTTACACACCTCACTTGCCTCTTTGACATTCATAACTCTCGTAACTGGTACTGGTCTGGTTTGAAAAAAAATTTCAGTGTTAAATAGCCCATTTATCGAGGACGGCTATAGGTTATCATCACGCCAAGACCAATAGGAGCGGAGCACTAATGAAGAATGTTTCAAAATCGGTTTTTTTTTTTACTTAGTTTTTCTTTACTATTCCACGCGGACGAAGTCGCCGGCAGAAGCTAGTACGATGATAAAAAGAAAGCATCTTTTACATATAAAAGGGTCGTGGACTAAAACAACAATTAACCTTTATACTCATTGTGTTGTTGCACCCTCGTTACCTGAATAATCTGTCCGTGTAAGCCGATGGGCGCCTATTGTTTTTGATGTAAAAACATGATGCAGAGGGACAGGGAAATGAGATGGGTTAACACCCGTTTAATGTTGTCAGTAATCTCTTGAAAAATATCCGATATTCTAACGACCGAAGCAGTTATCATTGGCTCTTTATCACAACAGGGATTAACGAGCCTTTTTTTTAACGAGAGGAAAATCGATTGAGGACTAACCGCCGCGAGGAACCTGCGGCGGAGGCGTATGGGATTCGTCAGGTTGGAGTGGCACTAAAACCCCTCACTGTTCCTTCTTACGTCTTATGCCTAAGCTATGGGGGGCCCTACGTGTTGTGGGACGCAGCCGCCTCCTTCTGCGGGACTGTAATATCCGCGAAGGAGGCGGCGGAGTGGGAGAAGGAGCAGACCGCCACGCTCCCCCGACGGCGAGAAAGGGTCGTCCATGACGACCTCCAGCCGCCGTGGACTATGGCTGTGCGGGCGACTGGCGGGGAAACCAGATCCACCCTCACATAAAGGCGGGAAAGGAAAACGGAAAACCCGGCTCTCTTACTCTCCGGCTAAAAAAAAAAGGGGGGGGGGGAGGTTGCGCAAGGGCCGGCCAAAATAAGGGATGTTCGAGGATCGGATAGGGGTTTTAGTGGGTATCCCCAACTACGTCGTGGCAATGGCACTTCATACGTGTCGTGCTAGTGCCACCCCGACCTGGCGAATCCTACCCACATGCCGCGACCTTTCTCCCTCGCGCGGCCTTTGATCCTCAAACGGATTTCCCCTGTCTACAAAATGGCCCTACTTGTTGCTGGGAACTTTCTTGTCACTTTTTCTCCGTAAACAGGGATACCACGTTGCGAAGGTGTGTACATAGAATAGAAAGTAAAATTATAATTTCAACTTAAATGTATGACCTCCAAAATCGTTCTCCAGTGGAACTTATTTTGAATAAAAACTTATGAATTCGAATATAAGAAAGCAGAAGCTCGACTGACTCCACGTGTTTTGACAAGCAGGGGCCTCAAGAGTCACGTCCACTGCCGTGGGGAAGCGTAACCCCCGCCATCGTCTCTCTCAGATGGGGACTGACTAGCCTGCCACAAGTTGATAATATAAAGAAAAAGAATACTAAGGAACGAACCTCAAGCACAATGGGAAAAGAAAATCGTAACATACCCTGCAATCACTGTTGAGGCATCAATCCTCAAAAATCTCAATTAAAACTTTCAATCAACGTCTTATGATTTAAAGCATATTTTTAAAGTAAAATCAGTCACATATTGAAAGTCTCAATTAGGTCCTTTTCGTTGTCATAAAATCAACGAAATCGCAAAGGAACTATGGAAACGTACCCATACATCCCCCCCCCCCCCCCCCTCTTCCCCTTGGTGATCAACCGTAGTATATGCCAAGACCCCCTCTAGTTTTCAAGTAGTAATTCATAAATATAGTGTTAAATAAATTTTTTAAATATTTTTTGGTTGTATTAGGTTTTAATCCGTTTAAAAAGCCCTAACGATGCGCGCCATATTTCAATATAGCACGCAAAAGTGCGAGAATTCCCTAGAGAATATTGACTACCGATGTGACGAAAACCTAAGACAAATTAATTAACTAATTCGAACTTTCAATTTATGATTGAAAATTGTCAGCCCAGTTTTGAAAACTAGATTACTTCAGGTCGGTCATTCGAAATCGTCCTAGCTAACATAATTAGTAAAAATTAACCTACAAAACTCAACACTAAATTCAGAACCACTTTCCAGCATTCAGGCCACCTTACCGCTTTTCAGGAGCCTTCCTGCCTCGCCAGCAGCGTCGACTCTCAGAACAATGACACTCCGCGTTGATAGTGGCGTAACAAGCGGCGGCCACTACAATAGATGCTTTGTTTCGCAACGCAAAATAGCATTGAATAGGTGTCAAGACAAGTTTTTAATGTATTGTAGAAGATATTTACGAGTAAATAAATGTATTTATGTGTACTCAAAAATGGATATAAAGTTTTTAACAAAATAGTAATGCAGATTCAATTATATTCAATGCAAGGTCAATTATATCATTGTTGGCAGCCTCCTATTATTAGAATTAAAACATTAAGTGACACTTTATCATCAAGTGTTCGGTTCTTGCCTAGTATAAAGTAGGTAGAACATCGCTCCATCAATTTTCCTGTCTTACCCTCTTTCTGTGTGAGGCGACGGCCAATGCACAGCAGGGCAGCCATTTTGGAAATTAATTCGTTGTCAACGTTCAATGACGTCGCCCGGTGCGCTCATCTGTTTTTAAAATTCAAATAATTGTAATTGTGAGGTAAAAGGGTACGCACCTTGCACAAGTTTGTCGTGTCCTTCGATAGCTATGAGAGCAGGCACCAGTAGAAACACTCTCACATCTTCTAAGTTTAATATATATATATAAGTTTTATACACGTCGCGGCGCGGATGTATTGATTTTGAGATTTTATTTTTAAATATTTTTGAGTAGAAACTTTTAGTACGTGTACGTGCGTAGCGAGCGGATTTGGCAACGTCTCGTTTTTGAAATGGTGCGGGGTAGAGGGTAGAGGGGGGAGATTTTGGGTATGGAATGGAATGGTAAGGAACGAACGAATGGAATGAATGGCGCGTACAACTGGCCGCCCAATGACCTTTATTAAGACCTAATCTGTGTACAAAGTGATAGCTCTTAAATGAAACCATAGTGCCGTCCGCTGTTCCCGAGTGCAACCTGAACCGAGCCAGGAGAGGGCTGATCTCAAGGTTGGTGGAGCTTCTGCTTTTATAGTGCAAGGATCTAGGTCATATATCTCCGGTATACAGTCCATAGAAATCGAACTACATTAACCGTGGTCTAGAAGCGTCCCACATCAAGGTTCGTTAATTTAGGTAAATCAGATTATGGTTTTTTGTAGTTCTATTTGAAAATGGTTTATTAATTAGAAGTTTTAGGCAGGTTGATATTCCTGCAACCTTTTTAATAATAACATCCCACCACTGGTGGCTTGATTCTAAAGCCAGAAAATGGTAGCATTAAGACTTTGGTAACATCCCGGAGAAATAATTGTTAGATTGATGAGAAAAGAGAAAGTGTGAGTATGTGCGCGCGCAAGTATTAATGTCTTTAAAAACACCTAAAAACAATTTTCTTTTTCAATTTGGGGTTTTCTTAGAGCCAATGTATTTTTTTATCGGTAGAGGTTAACCGCAAAATTTCAAGGTGGTGTATCATGCGATCCGCTTAGCCGCAGTGCGGTATGCGTAATAGACACGTAATATGATGAAAGGGCAACTATGATTAAAATGACTTTGGGATGTCATAATCCGACGAAATAAATATTATACGCTAGAGAAATAAGGACATTATTTGCGAGCTATTTCTTATCAACAATACCGAGCGACCAAGGTCCTCGAATGTTAGGTGAAAATCTTGAACAAGGCTTAAAGAATAAACGATTTTAGACGTAATTGAAATTTTAGTCATTATTTTTAATGAAATTGTTCTCAGTCATCTAATAAAATTAATTTACTTAATAATGCTTTGATTATTAATTAATAACTTGTTATTTATTTATGCAATCATAATAATTCCAAATGACTAATTAATAATTCCAATGAAAAAAGCCCAGGGAACATTTATTCTATTCACTTTGTCATTTAGGCTTCCATAGTCATTTTAGCAAACACTTGAAACTGGCGGTGCCAAATGTGATTGCAGCGTATGTCACAAGTTTACATTTTTTACACATTCCTTAGTATTCTTGATGTATGGTTTAAGTTATATTTTTTTTGCGAAATCGTTAAACAACAGCAGCAATATATATAAAATCTTTTTTGAACAGTCAAATGTGTCTGTAAAGGCACTCTTGGATGTCTATAATGAGATGTTGGTGCCAACACTAATGTATGGCAGCGAAAGTTGGGTATGGCAGAAGGAGCGTGAAGGTAGAATAAACGCAGTTGAAATGTAAGAGCTTTGAGAAGTATATGTGAGGTTAGGTTGAATGATATGATAAGGAACAGTGGGTTAAGGGAACGTTGTTGATTGAAAGAAGATGTAAATAAAAAGAGTAGATAAAGGAATGTTAAGGCGGTTTGAGCAAGTCGAGAGAATGGATTAAAGTAGAATCACAAAACAAGTGTATATAGATAGCATTATGAATGTAGAGGTGGTGCCGGAAGACCGCGACGTACACACCATGATAAACAACTAGATGAAATGATAGATTATACAAAGAGCAGAAGTGTTAAAGAAATGTAAGGTAAAAATAGCTTAAATAAACGTGCATGTATGAAGGGATTAATGAAAGTAGATGAAGCGGAAGTTGTTGTCAGAATCGTCACACGCGGAGTGGCATCGTCTCTGCCGACACCCATGAGAAACGTGCGTAATAATATGTAGGTGTGTATGTATTAAGCAGCAATTCTACCATGTACCGAAGATTGACAGTTGTATAATATTTTGATCGGGAATATCTAAAAGGAACAGACCAGATGGATTTCGGGAGCAATTAGTAAGTCAAGGCGACTATAAATAGCTCTGCCGGTTTCACCAAACATCCTTTGACGTCATCGTTTGATCCGATATGAAGACTGATGACAATGTTTACATTTGCCTCATGTGTTTAATTATTTTTATTCGTGTTTTTAATTAGTAGTTAGAGGCAAGTGAGGTGTGTAAAAATAAGCCTAAATGGCACTCTGTTGTTCGTGCCTACCCCGCAAGGGAACTGGCGTGAAGTTATGTATGTATGTATGTATGTGTTTTTAATTACTGTCGAATACAATTTTAATTTCCTTCATGACATGATATCTTATAAAATCGCTACGTCGCCACGCTGCATTCGTCCGTCTTTCTTTATTTGTTTTTACAGTCGTTTTCTCGGGAATTACCTCTAGCAGTATATTCGAATAGAAGACAGGAAGATGTAGCCTATATAGCGCTACATAATAGTGTAGTAAAACCGCGAAACAACTTAGGGGCCATCCGCAAATTACGTCACAAGAATTTCATGATTTTTGACCCGTCCTCCGTTCTTGTCACAGCTGGTCACATTCGTGAGATTGCTCCCTTCCTAGCGTGACAACTGACATCACATATTTTGCAATTTTACATTAAAAAATTACTAAATTAAAACAGACGTTTCATAATTAGTTTTATTTCCATATAATTTGTTTTTAATCATTTAAACACTATGCTTATTACATACAATAGGAAATATTTTGAAGTTTTTCGTTAATAGTTAAAATTTCGTGTTTTAAAGCTTAAAATGTGACCTTTTTCAAATGTACCTACTTAGTTCTGTGAGGTGTTTTGTATCGCGTAGCTGACAAACAGGCAGACGACCCATATGATGGAAAGTAATCACCGTCACTTGTAGAGGTTTGTAACAACAGGAAGGAAGCCAACGCGTTGCCAACCTTTACGATGGGATTGAATAGGTCGCGTCCTTCTGCGAGACCGTTATGCCCGTAAAGAAGGTAGCAGACCACCACGGTCCCGCCAGAGCCGACGGCGGCGACGGTGGTTCGTCCGCGACGACCTCCAGTCGCTGTAGGCTACGGCCGTGCGGGCGACCGGTGGGGAAACCAGACCTGCCCGCATACAAACCACCAATCCTTGCGCCCGTCTCACCTCGAGGTGAGTTACCTTAGGTAGCCGGAGAGCTGATGTATGCGCGAGCGAGCCCACAGCTCGGACAAGGGACGTTAGATTGAATAGGGGTTTTAGTGGGTTTCCCTAACTGCGGCGTGGGAATAGCACTTCATACGTGAGAAGCTAGTGCCATCCCGACCTGACGAATCCCACCCACGGGTCGCAACCTTTCCCCCTTGCGCGGCCTATGGTCCTCAAATCGGATTTCCCCTGTATCGTTAGTCGGATTTTAAAAATCATTACGATATATTTTAATGGCTTTATTTATTTAAATCAAATAGGTTTGTGATATTAACTTCCCAAAGCCATAAAAAATGGGACCCCCTCTCTAACTTTTGACCTATAAAATGGAGAAATTTAACAAAATTAGGTTGTAGAGTACAAATATATACAGCGATAATTGGTTTAAAACAAACACTGACTAATCTTTTGATACATTTTCGATAAAAAAAATACGAACTCTTCATTATGTGTACTCATATTTTAGAATGTTATTCTACATTCTCTGGTATTGTCAAATTGTGTATAGACTACATTTAAAAAATTAACCATACCTAAAATTCAGGCAACCATAAGTATTTTATCAAACTCTACCATAAACATTCAAAACACTTCAAGGTGTTCCGTGCAATAAACCTTGAGGAATTCTCTCATAGCATTTCAGTGAGGGTAATATTTCAGGCCCGAGCGTTATGTAAAACACCTCCATAAGTCTTGTCAAGTGAATCGTACATATCTCTGTTACACGGTGAATGTGTAAGGCAGTAGACTCATTAAACATTGAAGCTACTCTTGCTTATTTATAGTTGTAATCTGCACTTACTTTTTGAATGAGATTAATTCAATTTTTCATCGATCTTCAATATTGTTTTTGATACACAAATCGTGCCGACGTCAGCATTCCATATAAATAGACAGCAATTGTACATCTACAAAATCTAGCAAGTGAGTACTAAGAAATTTTATAAACTAGCACAAAAAATAATAAGAACTTCAATCATGTTGTTACGAGTTAGCGGGACTCGAATTAAAATGCCGTTAGAATTATTATAGAGTTTATTAGAACTATACAAACACGTATAACACAGGTACAAATATAACCGAACACAACAAATCCAAACGTAATGCAGAAGAGGTCGTAATTCAATAAAACGCGCAAAGTCCGTCACTACTAGATTCCCGTGTACACACGTCACGCCTGTATCGTAGTTGTAGCTCAACTGACTCCTCTCTCAATCAGGCCGTCGTTTTATACTTCACAAATGCAAAAGAATCCGCAACACTGATGATGGCTAATGATGCTAACGAGCGATTGCAAGAGAACAATAAATAGGCTATTCTCCACAATAATTGGAAACGTATGCCAATAAATTAGTGAACAAAAGGAGACGGTCATAAAAGAATTACAATTAGTTCAAATGCCGACAGGTAATAAAATGTGCTTTTACAGACTTGTACGTGGAATTTATGTCTTTGTCGGCCTAGGTTGTAACAATATGAACTTCAATCATATCTATTTCATAATTATAGATGTTTTGTTCGCTTGTTTCCCTAAACTAGCTACATAATCAATATCTGCGTCGTTGTACAAATACCTACAACAAATATTTAAGTCATTTTGTTAGTAAAGTTTAATATAATTAATGAGCTTCAAAAGGAAAGTAATGTTTATATTTAGATTAATGGCCGGTTCCTATATCTTATTATTCATGAACTACTATCGGTTGAATTTTGACATTACTTGTATGGAGTTCAACTCAAATAATAAACCGATAGTGAGGCAAATCAACGGTCGATAGTATGATATGGGAACCCGGCCCTAAATCATTTATTGTCCTTTAAATCTATGGAAATACGAGTATGATACTTTGTAGTAATAAATAAATAATTTCTTTTAAGTTAGGTTGTCTGGAAGAGATCGCTTTTAGCGATAAGGCCGCCTGTTGTTTTGCTAAGAAGTATTGTAATTATACATTTTGTTTTTGTATTTGTTTATTTTGGTAAGCAATAAAGTGTTATCTATCTATCTAAATAATTGAGTAGTAAATAATATAATATAACTAGCGGTTCCGGCAGACGTTGTCCTGCTCTGAAATAATTAAAAATTCAGGACCCGATCCCAGCGCCTCCTACCGGTTCCAATTGTGGATTTAAACCATCCGGGGACCCAGTCAAACACACAAAAACAAAATCACCAAAATCGGTCCAGGTGATTAGGAGGATTCTAGAACCCGATTTCAGCGCCACCTACCGGTTCCAACGGGATAAAAAGTATCCTATGTCCGTCTCCCGATTCTAAGCTACCTCCCCACCAATTTTCAGTACAAATCGGTACAGCCGTTCTTGAATTGTAAATAGTGTAACTAACACGACTTTCTTTCATATATATAGATAATAAGCTTATAGGGTGATAGGGCGATACCATATTTTGATACTCTTTACATGCTTTGGGCAAGCACAGCTTCAGCAAATGCATAAACATTCAATTACAAACAATGTCTAGCCTTTAAAAGTACACAACTGAACTGTTCCGTTATACACCATTGGCTAGATGACAAATTCCGCAATAAATTCTAAAATCCTGTTCAAATGGGCGTTAAAATACCTTATTATCATCTTTCTTTTAAAGTATAATCTTAAAGACAACTAAACAATAAATACGCCGTTTGACTCGTTGAACTTATGACGTCATAACTTGTTACATTCGTTTAAAATCTACGAGGCTGCAACGTTTCGTAAGATGTCTCAGTTTAATTCGATTGCCATATGCCACATACCCTTTCTATCCGTGCAGGAACGGAGAAAGAATACAATTTCCTGCGGCCGGGCGGCCTGTCGTAAGAGGCGACAAAACAACCCACAGCCAGGTGGTAGGGCATTTGCCCGACTGGATGGCTACCATCCCTGGTCTAAAGTATGTCGCCATAACAACCTTGAGTTGTGTTCCGGCATTAGTGAGCAGGTTCCAGTCTCCCTTAAGAGAGCAGCAGCGCATTTGTGGCACCTTTGGTGTTGCGAATGTCCATAGGCGATGGTAACAGCGTTCCATCAAGTGGGCCGTCTGCCTGCCTGCTGAACTACTGCAATGAAAAAATAAAAAAACCCTATTATCATGTAAGAAGTATACTAAGGAATTACAATCCCAGTCCTTTAATGTGTTGTTACCCTCGAAATTGGTATCAGCATCTCCGTTAGATGGCGCTATGGGTATCGATTTGTCATTATTTTGAGTTAAAAATGAATATAATAATATATATATATAAAATAATAATTTTCTTTTTCCGTGATATTATAATGTTTGTTTTATTAAAATATTCAACTGGCATTTATATCTGCTGTATATTAATTGTGAATTAAAAATGTACATACTCTACAATTCTAGATACTCTGTGGACGTAAGTCTTAAAAGTGTATACGATTCGAATCGTATATTTTCAACAATTGAATTTACGAGTAAATAATTTTACTTCATTCATACAAGAAAATACCATTATTCTGCACTATTGATAGACGTATGAATAAAGATAAATCAAGAAAAATGTCTAGCTACTAAATCTGTACAAAGTTAACATACTGACTACACAATTCGACCTGTCCTTCAACCCTTTCTTGATACGACACGACACGGTTCTCGGTCGGTCTCGCTTCAACACATGACCCATTTACAACCCCCTTACCATTGTCGTTTGTCTACTCACTCGTGTTAATATGATTTTTACAAGTCTAGACTGACTTCTTTAGTGTCGAATATTGAATAACGATACCATAATTAATACAAAGTGAGTCATCTATACCAATGAATAAATAAGTCGTTGTCAGAGCAATGCACTGTATGTAGTAGGGGAGGCCAAGCGGGAATTTTGGCATTTACTCGAGCGTGGCAGAATAATATAAGGGGAGAAACCTTGCACCCTATTATGTACCCCCACCATATATGAACCCTTCATATAGGGTGGGGATATTTTTTATTCTTCAATTTTTTTTCAAACCGTCAGATTAAGGAAATTCCTCCACATAATTGTCAGATTATGGGTCAGCACGACAAGGACATGAAGCTGAACCGTCAATATATTAATCTGACGCGCTCGAGTATGTCAATGTTTTTTTTTATTGCATTTTTAATAATCGGCCATGATTTTTGGTCGCGTCCAAATCGTCAGACTTTTGAACCGGAGTCCCTTTAGGGTTTACTTAACATCCGTTTTGAATATCTGACGCGCTTGAGTATTTTTGTGCAACTCTTATTTTTTGAGAACCTGTACACGCTCCCCCACCAGTGAAAGGGCAGATACATCGTTTACCTTTTTTTTCTTTTTAGCATCTAATCTTCACAATCCAAAAGGTCCCCGCGACGCTCCAATAAATCCACCTTTAGCATCTTGGACTCCCCTACTAATGAGTGCATATGCCGGTTTTAAACACAAAGTGAAAAAAAAATTATATAAAAAAAAATAGTAGTATTATAAGCGTCGTATTGGACAATTTTAGCACTTCAACTGCGGAACCTAAAACAGAAACACACAACGTGCATACACACTCAACACGCCACAGAATTTTTTACATGTGATATCACACAAAGCTTTGACACAGACGTTATAAATACCTAACTAAAGAGGCAAAACAAAAAGCTGCTTCACAATATTGATTAATAGAAATGAGATAGGCTCTGTTGCTATTATTCTCTAACGACAACAAAGCCTATCGCAGAATTATTCAATTATAACAACAAACTGCTGTTATTGGCAATCAATAATGTTCCAGTGATTCCTAACCTTTTTTAAAACCTGAAGGGAATATAAATGGCAAAGCCCCTCCCGCCTAGTCCGTAATAGTATTTTTAGCCGTTTGCCTCGACTTGGTACGTATAAGACATTGCATCATTTGATTAAGAAGTGCGTAAAGATACAGAAGTTAGGCTTCTCGACAACGACTTCATATGCGGATAATGATTAGCGAAGATGACAGATACCTAACCTTTGGGAATAGCGTAGTAGCCTATATCATACTTCGGACCTTATAAATTATATTATATTTGCAAATAATCGTGTCGATGCTTTGCTCTATGAAAAATAAAACTCCAACAAATACACTAACCTATTCCATTAACTGTTTTCATTGTATATATGTATGTATTTGCCCTACCGCCTTCTATGGAAAATTCTAGTGCCCACTGGGGGATACTATCGCCGCCTTTGGGAATCTATGTAATATTCGTCGACACAGATCAAAATCTGTGACGTGACCTCAGTCTCGAAAGTGAGCAAATTTTATTCGGAGTAAACAGATTGGGTGGATTCAATATTTCGATGGCCCTCGTGTCTTTGATTGCCCTTCAGTTCAAGATACGCTTATTTGTGACCCAACAATAGGTCTTTATATTATCTGAGTGCAAATTTTACGATGACGATGTATTTTAGTATCATAAGATAGTAAGTTAGAATTGTTAGTCAAGCCAAGTTAGCAAGATGGTTCATTTCTGTCTTTCAATTTTGATGACTCAATCAAAGTGACGCATATAAAGATAAACTTCAATGTCATTGAATACCGTCGTGTCCGTAAAGTCCTGTGCCGATCAACCAAATTGATTCAATTTAGTTGATCCATCTTATATAAGCATTAGCTTATGTATAGAAATGACATGATGATTTGTGGTGTAACAGAGGATGTGTGTCATGAATACTGGAATATGGAAGGAAAATACATGTTATGGTCAATGCTAGCTACTGATTCATACAGGTTTGACGCGTGACCACCATTTGAAAAATAAACTATGGACACTAGATACGCCAAGTAACCATCATCGCCAACAACAATCATATCCGTGCAGGAACGGAGAAAGAATACAATTTCTTGCGGCCGGGCGGCCTGTCGTATGGGGCGACCAAAACCACCCGCAGCCAGTTGGTTGGGTTTTTGCCCGACTGGATGGCTACCACCCCTAATCTAGAGTATGCCGTCAAAACAACCTTGAGTTGTGTTTCGGCATTAGTGACCTGGTTCCAGTTCTCCTTAAGAGAGCAGCAACGCATATGTAGCACCTTTGGTGTTGCAAATGTCCATAGGCGATGGTAACCGCTTTCCATCGAGTGGGCCGTCAGCCTGTCTGCTGCACTCCTGCAATAAAAAAAAAGAAAAAAGTCCTATATTAAAGTATTCCAAAAACTTTTAACAATCATCTGCAACATCTGAGACGTTTCGTCCATAGTTAAAATACGCAATCATATAATCCGATGGAGACTGTGCAAAGTATACACAAGCTTTAACGACTTTAAAATACAAATGACGACACGATTTTTGCCTAACCTCTCTTTAACACCTGTGCTATTTGATCATGGTGTGTAAGTCTCGGTCTACCGGCAGCAACTATACCACTCATAATACTGTTCTACATTAGCTTAGTAAATACATTAATTTTCATTTACCATATCACATGTCTTACAGCAACATACCGGTGATGATAAGAATTATCGGATAATACACACGTCGTTCAAACCTCACACAGAAGCCTATTTAGGTTAATCTGGCCATTTAAACGCAACCGGCGATATAATGAGATCCCATTTTAGCTTTGCCCAAACTACGAGCACTTATCGTAAAAATTTAATCTCTAACGTAGTTGATGTTAGAAGACGTATTGAATTTCGCCACGGGAGCGTCTTTATTATTATCCTTTTAGAAGTTTTCATGTTGTTCTGAATTCTCGTACGTACGTAATACGTATTTACTCCTACCTAAACTTAATTCCCTTCTTACCGAGAAAACAAAAGTGTTAACTGGGTATATTGTCGAGATGAAACTTGAATGATCGCGAGACGGTCAACATTTATTCGTTTTTAATACACTTAGTGTAGAATATTGCGAGTTCATCGCGCGACGTCGTGTGTGGTGGCCCGATTAAAAAACAGTTCTATCACTATAAGTCGCGCAAATCATTATGAGCGCATAATGAAAGGCTAAAACATGATAGCTAATTAGAAATGTATTCGTTATTGTTAATACAAATACAAATGTTACAATAGGTGTAAAATATTCTAAGACTGAAATAAGACATTAATATCAGCCCATAAACGTTCGACAGCTGAACTGGGGCTCGCCTTTTAACGTCAAGCTTGTTCAAGGCGGATTGACGGGTTTAACACATCGATAACCTAGATGTACAGCTTAAATAACGTTATTTCCTTCACGGTCAGCACGTGGCACATTGGGCAAGAAAACTGTTGTCAAGTGGTGCACGTTTCTCGGACAAGATTCGAACCCATGTCATTTGAAACGCGAGTGCGTCGACTACTAAGCTACAGGTAAATTAGCGTCGAGATGTTTTTGCGTTTGTAGTAGTGTACTGTCAGCACATAAATAAATAAAGTAATACTTTTTATACATATTTTTATAGGCAGGTACTTAATCTCTCTTTTCTTTCACCATATCCCAATTACTTGGGGTCGGCACAATATGACTTTTCCTTTCACACTCTTCTATTCTGACATACCTCTTCTGTCACACCGCATATCATGTCATCCTTCACACAATCCATCCATCTTTTTTTTGGTCTACCTTTAAATTTGTACCTATCCATCTTGTATGAATATGAAACTAATAATATTAAACGATGTTAAAATAATAAATATTAATATTGTGAGTTAAAAGAATTTGCAGTGTCCTTCCATAGCTTGTTTGAGCCAGGCACCAGTATAACACTCTCACATCTTCTAATTTGATTATTATAAAGTTTTACACACATCGCGGCGCGGTGGATTGATTTTGAGCACTTATTTAAATATTTCTGAGTAGAAATTTTTCAATTCGTGTGTGTGCGTAGCGAGTGGGTTTTGCAACGTCTCCTTTTGGACGGGAAGCGGGTAGAGGGGGGAGATTCTGTGTATGGAACAGGAAGGAGCGAACGAATGAAATGAATGGCGCATACAAATATTAAACATAATTTTTAATACCAACTTTCAAGGAGATTAAAATTTCAAGTTTAGAAGTCCTGTAAATATGTACAAAAACTACTACAAACGCCAAAACGTCTCTAAGCTAATTTATCTTGTACTACGATGTTTTATTTTACTTGATACTAGTATGTGCCAGCGAAACTTCGTTCGTGTCGCCTCGAAGACGACGTATTTATGAATGAATTACAAAGGCGACTTTGAAAAAACGTGATTGCAGCGCCACCTTTTTGGATATATTCGTCTATCCTACGGAAACGCTGGTCATTTATCGCGATAAAGAGTATCCTTAGTGTTGACTCCGGATATAAGTTAGCTCAGTGTCGAGATTCAGATGTTTTTACACAGTTACAGAAGATTTCGACTCTAAATAGGGCTATGACCACAACATATAGTAAGTAGTACAAAAAATTAGATTAATTCTAACAATCAAATATTTGATATTTTACGACATATTTATATTAATGTTCATTGGTAAATACATAATAACAAAGTTGAGGATATTAACATAATCACATATATTAGACGATGTAAATTATGCTACAAATTATTAAATACTATATTGACATTTTATACATAATTTAACATCTATAAAAAATAACATGCAAATATAAAATTAATGAAGAATGACTGTAACTAATTAATTTATGACACTATAATTGTTAATCATAGTTATGTAAAAAATGATATTGTACGCTCTCATTGGGCCAACTGTTGTTTCTTCGTTGTATTCTTGCCACCTTTATGTACATAGTTCTACAATAAACTACTATATTCTACACGCTCTAACAGAGAGACAGAATTTAAAAAAAAAATGTATTTTAGGAATCTGCTGATCCGAATTAGCGTCCCCCTGATATATCGTCGTTTTTAAATTCATTTTACAAACTGTACCCGACTTACAAAACAAATGTTTTGATAACTCAAAATTCTGAGCATAACTTGTGTCTATGAATTAGAATAGAATATAATTTATGGTACAATAAAATTAATGAAATAATACACAAAAACAGCTTAGATTTAGGTACAAATGGCGGTCTTACCGCTGACAGCGATCTCTTCCAAACAACCTTGGGACGGAGAGAGAAATATGGAACAAAAGCTAGGGCAGGGTTTGCTGCACATTATTTTAAAAAATATTACATATTTTACATATTAATATATATATATATATATATATATATATATATATATATATATATATATATAAATATAAATTTCTGTTCGTTAGTCTCACTAAAATTGGAGAACGGCTGGACTTATTTGGCTAATTTTGGTTTTGAATTATTTGTGGAAGTCCAGGGAAGGTTTAAAAGGTGAGTAAATATGAAAAAAATGCTTGGAATATAGTAAAAACAACAATTTCGCTTTCCCTTAGAAACTATTCCTACCTGTCAAACATTTGATGTTCGTCCCGTCGTTTAGAAATCAATTAAATTTAAAAGTCGTTCAGAAATCATATTAAATTTAAAAGTGAAGGTTTTTTCATTTTTTGGTTTTGAATGTCAAACGTTTGATGTTCGTGCCGGGTAAGTTTTGACCACATTTTTTACTAAAGATGAAACATTCTGCAATTATCATTTAGCTTTTTTATTTATCGATTCTGAGGCGGTACGAAGTTTACCAGATTAGCTAGTATAGATATAGATTTATATACACATGGTTAAATACATAAAGCTTAGTAATTAAGTATAACACACAGAGACACACACACACACACACGTACACACACACACACACGTACACACACATGTATACACACAATGAATTCCTTACATACATACATAACTTCACGCCAGTTCCCTTGCGGGGTAGGCACGAACAACAGAATTCCTTACAATATGAATTTAATCGATATAAACTAAAAAAATACAGAATATAAAAGATGTGAGAAGCATCTCTATTCAATGCCGTCGAGATATTCTTCAATAACGACCGATAATACATATTTAACAAGCACCCTGACCTTTGCAAGCTCAAAGGGTGACTTTCGCGCAAACAGGGACCTCTAGCGTTACGTATATTTTATTTAGGTTTCGAAATTAGCTTCGTTTGACGTCATTATTCTGTCTATCTCGTTTTCACAAACGTGACTAGAAGAGCGGAGCTTTATCTTACTTGAGATTTCATGTAATTACGAAGTTTGTAGACAGGTTTCACTATAGATATTATGTAATCTGTAATATAATAAAACGAGTTTGTACAATGAATTTCAAAATGAAAAAGAAATCATTCGGATCGGCAGGTTCCGAAAACACATTTCAATTTTTTTTTTGTTAAGAGCATAGCTTGAAAGCTACTGAAGAGATTTAAATGATTTTTTTTATTGCATGATTTCAGCAGACAGGCAGACTTGACGGGAAGCGGTTACAATTTTCCTATGGACATTTGTAACACCAAAGGTACTACCAATGTAGCGCAGCTATCTAAAGGGAGACTGGGACCGGCTCAAGCTGTTATAGCGACATTCTGTAGACCGAGGGTGGCTGGTAGCTACCCAGACGAGCAAATACCCTACCACCTGGCTGTGGGTCGTTTTGTCGCTTCTTATGACAGGCCGCCCGGCTTCAGGAGCTTACATCCCGAGTCAACATTTAGTACACTTTCTATCTCGACAAATGAGGTCGTGTACGTAGGATAGACGGATATAGCCGAAACGATGATAATGCGGACAGGTTTGTTTTTGTGCCGCCGTTGCAATGCACAAACAAGGACAGGACAAAGAGTTAGAATCATAGACCCAAGTGGTATGTGGAGCGTTCATGTAATTATTACACAAGTTCAAGTTTATTTAACCAAACTTCTTATTACATGACAAAGCTATAACAATAGACTGTGCTAAGGTACGTTATAGTAATTGTCGCATTCTAAGCGACTTATGGCTCCTAAAGAACCCTGCACTAGGCAAAGCCTGTATCGCAGGGATCATATAATTTAATACATGCATAAAATAAAACCTTATTCAATACATATTCATAATTATGGAACTGAGAGCGCTTGAGTATGTTGCGTGTGCATGTGCGCGCATTGATGACAAATGCGAATGGCTGAAGTATGGTTGACTTGATAATCGCGTCTTTGTCAACGTTTCTATAGAGAGTTCTGTGCTTAACGCCCACATCGACCCATCTCTTGACATGGGTCATTATGAGCACTGCCTGAGCGAAAGATATGACGTTATTAGTGATGTTTACGCGGCGACCATAACGACCGTGGTCGCTTTGTGGAACGGCTGTAGGAGTATTTTGCGCGTTGTGAGGTACAAGTCGATCGCGTCCTATATATTTAAGAAGTAATCCACTACATGTTTATCAGGCATGCAATTAATAAAAAATTGCTGTAATGTATGTATGGTGACACACGGGCCAAGAAGGTCGTCAAGCCAAGCAAATAAGTACGTGCACTCATTCTCATGTTCGGGTCGTTTTTACACCGGGATGCAAGGGGTGCGTGGCACCCAGGCGCAGTAACTTAGAGAACGCAATCCAATTGACTTTAATAACAAAGGCGATAAAGAACATCATGATTTTTCAAGAAATGACTAAATACACTTAAATATAATGCACCAATTTGTAGCGTCACATTGACTACATCTTCCTTTTTTTTTTTTTAATTTTTTTTTATTGCAGGAGACCAGCAGACAGGCAGACAGCCCACTTGATAGAAAGCGGTTACCATCGCCTATGGACATTTGCAACACCAAAGTAGCTACAAATGCGCTGCTGCTCTCTTAAGGGAGACTGGAACCTGGTCACTAATGCCGGAACACAACTCAAGGTTGTTATGGCGACATACTTTAGACCAGGAGTGGTAGCCATCCAGTCGGGCAAATGCCCTACCACCTGGCAAATTCCATCCTTAAAAACTCAATAATTTCCGAGAAAATTGGTTCCGAGTTCGGCGCAAACTGATTTTAGTGGCCCTGCTAACATCCATCTCTGTGATCACTATACCACTTACACACTAAACACTAACCACAGTTGCAACTAAAACCCACCCAGATCCTACTGTTTCTGACCTGGTACAATGAACTCCGATACAAGAGTACAACAATCCAAGGTTACTATCCGGAGTATTAAATAACGGTTACATACGTTTTGTCGTCAGCACGAGCTAATTTATAACACCCGACGAAAGGCGAAAACGTGTTCCCCGTACACACATTACGTAAATCATCACGTGTACGGGGAATCGATTTGACAATGTGCAGGTTAAATAACTGTAAGTGCGGTTCAACGAACTTACCACGAACACTTCGTGGTTTTTGCGAAAGCCTATCGACACTATCAGCGTTAAAAGGTTTCGGCGATTTACTTCGTTATTAGAATTGCTTAAATCACTTTTTAAAAGAGAAATCTATATATTAATACGTGCAGCAAAAATTTTATACCTCTTTTTACGAAAATTGCGCGGACGGAGGAGTATGAAATTTCGCACACTTATAGTTTATATAGGGGAAGAAGCGACGAATGTTAATTTTTTTTAAATTATGCATAAAAATTACATTAAATCAATAAAAAAAAGACATTATACACCCTACCATGTATTTGACACACACACTCTTTTGTTTATTGTTAAAGTCAAATTACCAGTGTATAATGTACCCTTGGCGAAGTCTGTGATTATAGAAGTATAGACTTTGACATTAATTATTATGGTTGAATTTCAACCACGGGCGACCACTATATAGTAATAAATAAATTGGTCAAGTGGCCGACACTACACAAACTATGAAGGATTCCATAGAAGAGTCGAAGGTCTATTGTAAGCGAAAATACCCCATATCTCAAAAACTACTTAACGGATCTTATTAAAATTAGTTTTTCATGAAAAGGTTTTTAAGCTCTATGGAATCATTAATTTTTTTCAAAGATTTCCAGTTCCAGAGAAAAATAACTGACATATAAGACGGACATGACAATTGCAAAGTGTTCCGTTTGCCAAAATGGCTAAATAAAATTGTGCTTATATAGAACTCGACTATTTTTAACTAAAATCAAAATTAAGTGGGCCGTCTGCCTGTCTGCTGAACTCCTGCAATTAAAAAAAAATATGCCTAACATTACATAATTATTAATGATATCGACAAGATCTTCTTGGACGTGCTGGCTTTACGAGATCAAGGTTTAGGCGGTAGGTTTATAACCGGCCTACTGGATCTGCTTTCAAATAAGCATCTAATCAAGAGTTTCAAGCAAGATCTATTCAGATAATAATGAATTTATATACCTTTGTTATTTGAGAATATACAGCAATATACTTAAAGATAATCATACATAGGCACAGATACTAATAATTATTAGAGTTCGGTAGCCAATAAATCAATACTCTTTATTTCTTAAATGGCACTCTAACAGTGTCCTCATGTCCGTTCATCTGTCAATGTGTTTTACAACCATTTTATTAAAAGATTATCGGCGCTGTGTAAGTAAAATTTGAATAGGTACGAAACTACAAATTCTTAAAACATTATTCAACTATATATACGGTAGCAGAAAAGTAGTAGTACTTATTTGCAAAATATTTAAAAATAAAATTGGTGTTCAAACCTGTAATAAACTTTTATTTCCTTTTTATCCTTTTAAATCATTCCGTAGCACTCGGCAAAAAAAAAAACCTCCAAATATGTCAAGAGATGGCGCCACCTGCCTTCGCGGTCGACCACCGAAACGTCAATTGCTCTCATCAGTGAAATTTTATACAACCGAAACACGTACGCGCTTGCAACAAAATTCGAAAAACTTCCAAACTGTGCGCGGTCCAGGCGCGAGTATCAAAGGTCGCGTGATCTTTCCTAGCCTCACATCTTTTAACAAACTATATACCGGCTGGTATGAACAAAATGTACTAGATTACAGAATCATGGCCGAATAGCAAAAACGATGGATATTCGTCGTCAACCCTGAAATATGTGTGCACTTAGCTGACCTTTCATCATTTTTTTTTATATTGCAGGAGTTCAGCAAACAGACAGACGGCCCACTTGATGGAAAGCGGTTACCATCACCTATGGACATTTGCAACACCAAAGGTGCTGCAAATGCGCTGCTACTCTCTTAAGGGAGACTGGAACCTGGTCACTAATGCCGGAACACAACTCAAGGTTCTTATGATGGCATACTCTAGACCAGGGGTGGTAGCCATCCAGTTAAGCAAATGCCCTACCACCTGACTGTGGGTTGTTTTGTTGCCTGTTACGACAGGCCGCCTGGCTGAAGGAAATTGTATTCTTTCTCCGTTCCTGCACGGATAAATTCAAATTCATTCAAATTTCTATCACATAACTAATAAACCATATCTTATGTAGTTTTAGGAAACTTTCGTTATATACACCGCAGAAGGAAACCGTCGTAACCTACTTGCCTACATTAGGAATAACATTAATCTAGTTCCCAGAAAGGAATTTCTATACCTAGACATCAATACTGGTTAAAAAATCGTTTTGCGATCGCCCACGGGTCACTTAATATGGTTTCGTAATAATTTCGCAAACCCGTTCGACATTTATACGCCTAGCTCACGCTATTTTCTATATTTGCTTATAAACAAACGGCAAATAGCAAAAGGTCTACCTGATGGTAAGCGGTTACCGTCGCCCATGGACATCTGCAAAACTGGGTTCCTCCCTTATTGAGACTGTAAAATATATTTAACGCCTTTTTTGAACAGCCGCATATTGTAGCGCCTGAGCACGAAGAAAACCGTCGAGGTCTCAAGTAAACTTCGAAATGGCCCAACGAATGTATGAAAATGTTAGGGATTCTAACAGAAATTTTATAATAAACAATGACATGCCCGCGACTTCGTCCACGCTTGACTTGAAATTCCCGCGGGATTCTCAGGAAACAAAACGTCACATCATTTAAAAAAGAATGTAAGTTATCGTTTTAGTTAAAACTATCAGAAAAAGCCAATTTTTATACACCCGAACGACTTCAAACCGCTCCCAGGCAAATTCCCGCGAGATTGCCAAGAAAAAAGTATCACACATTATATAACATAAAATTTGCTATCGATCGGTAAAAAAGTCGCTTTAGATTGCCAGACTTTTTTCCAATCTAGTCATCTTAAATCATTCCTGGAAAAATTCCCGCGGGATTAAAGTAGCGCAGATTTTAAGTCTAATAATTTGCTGTCGATCATTGAAAACCGCATCAAAAAGTAGTTTTTAGATGAATCCCGAACAAACAGACAGACAAGAAATCTAAAAAAATTGAATCGTGTTCTCTATCTTATCTTATACTAATATATAAAGCTGAAGAGTTTGTTCGTTTGAACGTGTTAATCTCAGGAACTACTGGTCTGATTTGAAAAATTCTTTCAGTGTTAGATAGCCCATTTATCGAGGAAGGCTATAGGCTATATATCATCACGCTAAGACCAATAGGAGCGGAGCACGAATGAAGAATGTTTCAAATTTGTTTTTTTTTTAGTATTCCACGCGGACGAATTCTCAGGCAGAAGCTAGTCGTTTATATAGTGTATTCCAGTTGTTTGTTTTTCAGCTTCAATGTACAAACACGGCATGTTTAGAATTTTATAATATTATCGATGTTTCGCGTATCGATATTTTGCAGGTGTCACAGGATATTATGGAAATAAAGTCAAAGTCTTGCGGCCACGATGTGGCGCGGCACAGCTAGTTAATAATTATTGCAATACCGACGGGACCAATCACCTGGCGTAAGACCAGATGCATAAAACAGGTGTTTCCAAACCATATCCTGCACATTATGTAGACAGACAGATGTTAGACATACATAAATAAGGAAGCGATTGTGGTTGCAAATCTTCTAATATATAAAATTCTCGTGTCACAGTTTTCGTTGCCATACTCCTCCGAAACGGCTTGACCGATTTTGATGAAATTTTTTGTGCTTATCCGGTATCTATGAGAATCGGCCAACATCTATTTTTCATCCCCCTAAATGTTAGGGGTAGTCCACCCCTAAATTTTTTTATTTATTTTTTAGACTAAATTTTTAATTTCTATTTTTTTATGATACAACATACAAAAATACATACAACCCTAAATTTGCACCCCTCTACGATCAACCCCTATTTTTCATTTGTTAATTATAAACTTTAATTTTTTGACAAGATTTTTAATCTTATTTTGTTATGACTTAGAATAAAAAAAAAAATATATTACTCTTTTAGATTCACAATTAGAACCGGTAGGTGGCGCTGAGATCGGGTTCTGGAATCCTCCTAATCACCGGGAGCGATTTTGGTGATTTTGTTTTTGTGTGTTTGAGTGGGTACCGGGATGGTTTAGATTCGCAATTAGAACCGGTAGGTGGCTCTGGGATCGGGTTCTAGAATTTTATTTTCTAAGGCAGGACAACGTCTGTCGGGGCCGCTAGTTTTTAAATATATTCAGATCAAATCTATTAACAAAATTGTTGTTTAAAAAAACAGTTACGAAGAAACTTAAGTAGCGATGCGCGATGATGAGGTGTGTAACAAACGTACAACAATAAACGTGTCGTACAACTCAAGTTAGTCGCTCATCGCTTGCTGTATTGCGGGGCAAACAACTTGTGGTTTATTTTATTGAAGATCCATTATCAGGACATCACAAAATGTCCAAGACGATAATATCGATTGTTCAAACAACTCGATGGCTCTATTTTCACTCGTAAGCACGTAATCAAGACGCGTCTGGTGAATGGCGCCTATGTAAGTCACAAATGAGTAGACTCGAACAATTGGCAACATGCCTATATTAGTTCAATCGAGGATCGAGTGGTTTGTTGATTCGATTGTTATCTTAGGTCGAATGAGATTCTTTCGATTGTTTAAACATCTCAGAATCGCTCATCGCTACTCTCAAGCAAAAAGAGGATCATTGCAAATGCTACTCATGCAAAAAACGTAATAAAAATAGCTTCCTTCAGCGTTACATCAGCACACGGTACACGTGTCCCGTCATCTCGGACACGTGTCAAGCACATGGCATCTAAATATACTTACCTAAATCACATCTAGAGAAACCTTGACCCCCACTTTAATATACAAATAAGTGATTAAGAGGAACAATGACGTTCATAATTCACTCTCTTCAAAGCTAATCTATAGTACGATTAGAGAAGAATAGTGTGAAATTAGCAAATTGATAGTGGCAATTTAGAGCAAATGAAGGATTTTGAATTATAGAATGAAAAGAGAAGCGTCATACCATGAAAAAATACTAAGAATAACAATGGACCAGTTAATACGTAACACTGGAAAGCTCTTAAATACTACATGTCTATTTTATTTCATTACACTTAACACTAACTTATTATACATATATTATAAATGGTAGACCGAACTCTCTTTTGTCATGTAATAAGTGCTATAAAGAGGCACAGAGATTTCATTTGCAATGATATGTCTTGAACTTTTGAAATATCAAATAATTCTGCATCGTTTTAACATTAACATCTAATTCAGTATGGACTAATTTCATGGAAGATTTCGCCCTGAAACATCTAAAAATAACCGAGAAACCTAACCTGACCAAACAATCAACTGAGTGATATCAACCGTCATCACTCCTCATTTTGTTAATAATAACCACGCAAACATATTTTATGCCGTCCATATATAGATCCCACCCAACATGTCAACTCTATGAAGCCTTGAACTTGTTTAGCCGACCCAGCCGTGTTCAATTAACGTCGCCTACGTAACACTAGAACACTACACTGCAATGAATTCGCTACAACGCTTATATTTTGAACGAGTTCCTGGTATCAGTTAATTGGATTTAGTTCCTCATTTATCAAATTTCACAATTGCATATCCAATTACAGATGCGGGCCAATATATTAAGATTGGAGATGGAAATAAAATCGAACGGAACAGTCAAGTCTTGCGTAGAGGTGATAAAGATACATTAATATTATAATTTAGCTACTTAATCTTAAATTGGGCAGTGCCTTGTAATCCTAGCACAGCGAAGGCTTCCTTATAGGTGAAAAATGTACCTTGTTTTAGTTATTTGGTCAGAGAAGCATAAAATAATCATTTAATAGAAAATACCTCAAAAACCACTAAACGAACTTGTAAAAATCTATTTACATTGAGGGTATTTTTTCAGCTCTACTACCTTAAATTTTTACAGAATTATGTAAAACGTAGTTCAAGAGTTAAGACACAGACTTTTTATGACTTTGAAAGAGTCAAGGGTCACCTCCTCGCCTTTTAATTTAATAAGAAAGCCATTAAGAAAAAATAATTATGAGTTTTCAAAAACTGACTTAATGATACCCCAAAAGACTATAGAAAATTTCACAAATTTTAATATATTTTGTTAGTTAATCCTCGTCAAAGCTCTTTAAATGCGACAGCTAAAGCAAACAATCTATGGAACTGAACAGAAACACCCGTGTATCATGCTGAAAAACAGCTCCCAACTTCCTATCGCAGCATCGTTCAAGTCAAAAGTTACCGAAACACAGTCGCCTTGACTTCCGATCAGATAAAGAAACTGATAGTCGGAAGGCAGTAAAACACTGTGACATTAGACCTTGAACTGATGCTCGTAAACACGCCTCATGTCAACCTAAGCCCACGTATATTGTATCGCCATTACTTAGATTAGACGACGCCCCCGATATAGCACTTTAGGGCACTGCACTAATTGCTTTTAGGAGACTGTTATTGGCGTCAAAAGCAATAAAGGCTGTTTATTGTGTGTGGTTATTACTGTGACTTATTTATTTTAGTATGTGCTGCTCTGATCATTATTCCATTTTTATAGACTCGTAGTACTATGTCGGTACTATATAAATTCAATATTGAGAAGGACATGGAAGTTGTACTTATAACAAATAATTTGACAAAGAAGACTACAAAAAGCTCGGGCATATGTAGGATATAGAATCTTTTCAAAGATATGTTTTTTACTAGGCGATTGCCATTGCTATAAATCTTATTCAATGTTGTCAGTCATTAATTGATCGAAGAAGTCGTGCTATGATAATGACTGATGCACGCCCGCATCTCCATCTTATGATATGGGCTCGAATGCATACACCACTAAAAGTTTTTCCGAGCTATTGGGCATATTGCTATAATTATCACGTGTCCTAACAATAAAGGAGCAATATTTCCTGAGGAAACCGGCATGCATATCCAGATTGCAGACATGTATATGAAAAAACCTACCAATCCGCCTTGGACAAGCGTGGGTAATATAAATATAGCACACGTTCCCCTAAAATGGGAAGGCCCGAACCCTGCAGTAAAACGTTTATGGCATTATAATGACTAATCGTATAAATTCGATGACCGCTATGAAAAATCAGAACCGCCGTAAAACTAACATGCAATTGATGCATGCAAGAAATATCCTAATACCAAGTGTAGATACAATAAATAAGATCAATTTTATTCTCTACCAACTATTCAAGAAAACCTACTAACAATGGCGTGTTCGTCTCTTTTCACATTTCCAATAAAAGACATAGCATGTTAAACTGGCGACATCTGGTTTGTTAAATTGGTATTTAGTATTCATATCACGGCACCTTTGCCGGCCTATCCGTCTGGGCTCATTGGGAGGATATCGAAAACGAGCGCACGTGACATGTACCTTCTTCCTCAGTATTGTGATACGATTTCTAGAGCTTGAACTGCATATGATATTCGCAGAAATATGGAACTTTAAGTGTCTCAACCCAAAATATTACCTTGACGTTGTTACGAGTGTGGGACTCGAATTAAAATGCCGTTGGAATTACTATAAAATTTATTAGAACTATACAAACACGTATAACATAGGTACAAATATAACTAGACACTACTAATTCAAATTGCACGATTCAATAACACGCGCAGAGTCTGTCACTATATCGCTTGTCGAATGTACGTCTTACTCGTATCGTAATACTCGCTCGACTGCCCCACCCCTCCGTTCGGGCATTTTTTAATAGTAAACTGCACAATACACAATCGATTGCGTGGGCTGGTTTCTTCCAAGAAAATGTGATTTGCACACCTGCGAACGGCCAACAAAGTCGAAAAAAATAACAATAAGGATTAGTTAGACACTAATGACGGCCATAAAACAAGTAGAAAAACAATAGCATGTTTTTCTTAATTACAAATTCTAAACACAAAATAATTCCTAAATCTGGGAAGGCAATAAACTGCGCTTTACGACGACAGGCAGCTGTGCGTTGTATCTTTGACGGCATGTAACAATATTAAAACTAATACATACATACATACATACATAACTTCACGCCAGTTCCCTTGCGGGGTAGGCACGAACAACAGAGTGCCATTTAGGCTTATTCTTACACACCTCACTTGCCTCTTTGACATTCATAACTCTTCTCATGCAAGCTCGTCTGTTCTTAAGGCTCCTGACATCACCTTCTGCTAGTACATTAAAACTAATAATACGTGAAAAGATACAACATACTAAAGTAGCTAAATAATATTTTTATAAACATACACCAAGATTAATATTGCAAACTCGTAACCAAACAAAGGATTTGTTGATATTAAATATTACATAGATAAAAATAATAATTATTATTTTCAACATTGTTATGATTTAGAGCCGATTTTTCAAGCATCAGATAAAAGTTACCCGTCGAATAAATTATAACCTGACGTAAATTCAAACGTGAAACAATTTATTAATGCAACTGTCATTTTGAATTTTTTCATATTGTGTTTTATTCTACATATAATCGGTACGATAAGAAGGGTAGCAACATTATCTAGTTAGACAATCATCGATTGCCCGCCGTGGGCATCAATCATTTCTTCCTGAAGCTGAAGCTGAAGCTCTCAAACGGCGCAAATATGGAAACTTAGGAAGGGGTTATATATTTGTGCCGTTTGGTGTTGAAACATTAGGTCCGTGGGGTCCATCGGCAAAGAGATTTGCAAGAAACTCTTTGATGCCACTCGTGATCAGAAGGTTGGCTCATATTTCGCCCAACAAATAAGCATCGCCATACAGCGCGGCAATGCAGCCAGCCTTCTGGGCACGCTCCCATCTGGCAGCGATTTGTTACACAGTCTATAATCACTTGTACTTTATAACTTAGTTTAGTTTAGTTTTTAGAAGTCGGTTAAATGTAAACTCACATGTCTATTTAAATACTAAGATTTTATTCTTCCTTTTATGCATAGAGTTTAATATAAATAATAAATAACACGAAAACAATTAAAAAATAAACTACTAATTTACTTTAATTGAACGTTTTAATACCACTTTTACGTAACATACAAAATTAACCGAACCGAGATGATATATAAGAAACTTTCAATTTCTATTTCAGACTAATTATGCAAGAGATTAACGATTGTAATTTACAAAAAAACATTTCACTAAGAATTTAAAAAAATGTCAATTTTTTAATGCCAATTAACTTTTGAAAAGAAGACTTGCAGAGATTTATAACACAGTGCGGAGATAGCAACGTCAGGACAACATTAACGTATGCATCTATTTAACGGCCACGGTCAAAAACTTTATTCTTGACGAATTTAGTGAAAAAAAGCAATGCAATACAATACTCGTTTATTGTACACCAACAAAACAGAAAAAAATATTACACAATAAACTTAAACTTTTAGACATATTTGCCAATTCACTACCAAGTTTCGCCGAATATTGCACAATATGCTTTCATCTGATACTTTATAGTATAGCGTCACTGATTTCCTTGTATGAATAATCCTTCAAGCTATAAACGTGTTTGTGTTTGTATATCTATATTAATGTATAGGTGTATGACAATTTTTTTTTTGTAATAGGTTACACACTATTCTTAATATTGTACTTTTAATTTGTCTCTTACAATGTTTTTTTTTATATGGCCCGTGTGGCCATGCGTCCCCCTAACGTAGTCAGGGTCTTTGTTTATCATTGTTATTATTATTATGTAGTCAGACCTTAGCTTATTATTAATTGTAACTTAAAACTAATATCTTACATAAAGTATTTTATATATTTTCCTGTGCGGTGTTCTCCAGCAAGTACGATGAAACTACCCATCACCTCGTCTTATTGCGTTCTATGGCCTCCTCGACCAGCCGCATGCAGAACCTCTCCAGGTACGGCCTCGAGTCCTTGCCCGAGATCAAATCAAAAATAGTCTCCTCGGTGATCTTAATACGCGTGGCCGTCTCGAGACCGCACCTGAGTCGATCATACATGGGGCACTCGAGCATGAGGTGTTGGATCGTCTCTCTTACAATGTTATGATGTAGTAGCTGTAAGCGAACCAAATAAAAAAATAATACTATAAGGTGGTAGTACAATGGGCGGCCTTATTGCTTACAGAAATCTCTTCCAGTACAGACAACCTTCGGATGGACAAGATCTAATTGCAAAGATAGCTTAGCTTTGGCGTGCAGTTGAACTAGACACAATAATTATTACCAGTCGTCGCCAGTGGTCGAAATTCGACCATAATAATTATTTTAAATTATAAGTTTGAACATTAATAAGGTTCTGTTGTCAAAGGCTATACTTCTATTATCACAGATTTCGCCAAGGTTACACTGTTAATTTGACTTTAACAATAAACAAAAGAGTATATATATATATACATATATATATGCATGTGTGTGTCAAATACATGGTAGTGTGTATACTGTTTTTTTTATTGATTTAATGTATTTTGTATGCATAATTTTTAGGGATGGGTTGAAATTCGTTTTACATTCGGTTTGACCGAATTTCGACAGCTGGAGCCGAACTTCGGCTTTCGGCCGAAATTCGGTTTAAATGCCGAACATTCGGTGCAAGGAAAAAGTAAAATACCTACTTGCACTATTTTGACTGAAGTCCATAGAAATCATATCTATAATAACCGTAATATAAAAATTGGCATCTATATACTCATGGACATTTATTTTAGTTAGGAACATGTAAATCTTAACGTCCAATGTTATAAAAAATAAATAAAATTAGTTCTTGATTGAGTCTTTGCCTAATTAAATAGACATCAAATGAAAACAAAATAAAATAAACTTATTATTCTTCTAAGAAACACCAGTAAGTGGTGCAACTGCTTAATTATAATGCGTAACTTGTATTTAAAAAAAAAACACGTCTAAGGGACATCGGCAATTACAACTTTAATTTTAATTGAAATCACTTTTTACGAATTAAACATTGTGAAATAGTGATTTTTTTTTCAATCAAAGGTCTAAAAATCTATTCTTTTATCCACCCTACTCATACTTAAAATTGACTAGAGGCAGGTTATAATGCAAAAATTCGGTGTTATCAAGTTGACGTTGTTAACAGGTCACGGTGTGTTGCTCTTGAGAAAGCGTGGCGAAATCAAACCGAAGTTCTGCGGATTTTTTTATTTTAACCGAATGTTCGGCCGAAATTCGTATTCGGTTCAAACCACATTCGGCCCATCCCTAATAATTAAAAAAAAATTAGCATTCGTACTTTCTTCTCTATATAAACTATAAGTGTGCGAAATTTCATATTCCTCCGTCCGCGCAATTTTCGTAAAAAGGGGTACAAAGTTTTTGCTTCACGTATTAATATATAGAGATAACTATATAGCTATAAAAGTATACACGTGCATATGCATTCAAGACAAATAATAAACACGTTATACAGTTAGACAGTGCTCCTTTACAAGTCTGTTAAAGGAATGGATAGACTTAGCAGATCGCACATCTGCCGGAAGTACATTCCTGAGATGCACAGCCTGAACAGAGAACGATCTTGCTTAAATCTCCATATACTAAGGAGATTTACGCAAGATCCTTCTCTGTTCGGTGTCCTGTGTGTGTTGACCTCGCAACCTCTCTATGATCTCAAAGATCTCGAATCAATGTGAAAGAACTGAAAACGATCAAACAGTACGTCATAATATAAAGAAGAGACAGAACATGAGCATTACAGCGAAGTCGAATTGGCAACCATTTGAGCTTTGTACGAAATTCAGATATGTGATCATATTTGATTTTGACGTATTATAGTTAAAAACAATTTTTTTTTAAATTATAATACGTCATTACGGAGCTTGACAGGGTTTTGTTTTTTCTGATCGATTTGTCATTCCTATGCTTGTATTATTATTATACGCAACGGCAGAACTTGACGCTATGTCTTATACTTATTAATATATGTAGATACGTGTCAATTTATTAAGGGATTCTCCAAAAGCAGTCGCTTTGGGCACCCTGACTTTGTTTTTGCTATACTATATTTTTGAAATTTAAAAATGTTCAATAATAACTAACATGAGTACAACAGCAAACATAAAAAAACCTAGTGTCCTATCGAATTCTCGGTTTCTTTTGTAAAACCGAGTTCCTGTCTGACTGACATTAAGACTAGATTCACACTATGATGCCATTCACGGTTCAATCTCGCTCCGGTCTCGGTCCGTTACCGGTACAGTCAAATATTATTATGTCCGGTTCCTATTTTTGTTTTTTTTTATTTTTATTACAGGCGCTCAGCATGCAGACAGACGGCCCACTTGATGGAAAGCGGTTACCATCGCCTATAGACATTTGCAACACCAAAAGTGCTACAAATGCGCTGCTGCTCTCTTAAGGGAAACTGAAACCTGATCGACAATGCCGGAACACAACTCATGGTTGTTATGGCGACATACTTTAGACCAGGGGTGGTAGCCATCCAGTAGGGCAAATGCCCTACCACCTGGCTGTGGGTTGTTTTGTCGCCTCTTACGACAGGCCATCCGGCCGCAGGAAAATTGTATTCTTTCTCCGTTCCTGCACGGATAAAAATCCTATATCTTACTGTTCACTCACTTGCCTTACCATCGATTGAATTTTACTTAAATTTTAACCGATAGTAAGGCAAACGAATAAGAATCGGGCATTTAACAAGAATCAGAGAATTCTCACTACTTCCGATTCGACATCGCGCCAATACCGGTGGTTCGTCGAAAAGAATATTGATTAGACTAAAGCGAGATTGGATCTATCGTGATATTCATGCCTTACTTGTACCTAACAGTGTGAATAGGTATTTGTTTCAACTCCAGACTGGTAGTGCAGACACAGTGTGATTTTATCGGACCGCGACCGGAGTGAGGTTGGACCGTGAACGGCGTCATAGTGTGAATCGAGCCTAATAATGATAGCATGAACGAACAGAACTGCAAGTTCGATGACCGGACGTTATTAAAATACATCATTTCGCAACCAATGCAGTTAGTATGCGTGCATCGGGTACCATGGTTACGGTGGTGTATATTGACCGTATACTCCGCAAGGCCTGCTGATCTAGATAAAACTGAACAAAGACTAATTGGATTGTAATATAAATACAAGTTCTGTACTATTCTTGATGTGGTAGAGCCATACTGAAATTATCTTGACTACAGCTTTTAGGGCGGACTCAATCGATGTGATACCACGCTCGCACAGAATATCAGCGTGAAACGGTTAGAGTTGAGCTAATCGTGATTCCTAGGATGAGTGAGACTTCCGATGGCTCATTTTCCTCATTGCGTTCCCCTACCGCATTCCTCTTATTTGACCTGTTTATCTCATCCCCTTTTTTTATAACGCAGGGGGAATACGTTTCGTACTCAGCTGGGTCGTTAGGGGAGGACCAAACAGACAACAGACTTGAATGAGGACTCGTGCTAAAGGCGTTCCCAACTATCTTACTAAATCTGTTCCTGCGCCGCTTATCCACGTTTGAGTTGAAAGACATGGGATCTAGTATACATAATTACTAGATCCCATGTCACCCCGTGCGCTAGTTCACCTACAGTAATATTCCGCGCTGTATCCCCCTAGTTATAGGCAAATCCCTGTGATGGTATCGCGGGAGATTTTGCGCAAATCTCCGTCTCCGGGGGCCAGTCTGACGACGGCGTCCAGAGTTCGCATGCGCAGTCCTCTTCCTCCGTCTCATCGTCTTTATCCCAACCCATCCTAAAGACTGGCAACGCGTTAGTTTTGGCGCTGGTGTTGCAAAAGTCTATAAGCGACGATAACCGCCTTCCATTAGTTGGGCCGTCTGCTGCTTGGTGGCCACTAAATCGAATACCTATAACTTACGTTCGGACATGGAAGATGATTCTATACTAAAACCGATATTAGTGGGTTCATTTCTTTCATTCAATTCGGATGAATCCACCAAAGTGATCCGTACAAACATAAACTTGAATGATTCAATGCAGACAAACAGGCAGACGGCCCACCCGATAGAAAGTGGTTACCGTCGCCTATGGACGTCTGCAACACTAGCGGTGTCGCCAAGGCGTTGCCGACCTCTAAAAAATTTTATAACGCCCTTCTCAAAGAACCCCATGTCATAGCACAAAGGGGAAAACCGCGGCGGGAAATTTCCTCCAGATCATTGTCGTACGCGGAATAAATGTTCTGGAGAACCGCTGCGTAGTTGAGCGTGGGAGCTCAAGGAAATGAGGAAGAATATGCCGTCGATGGCGAGTGGTGCGGTTGTAAAAGTGAGGCGTCGGCACCGGATCAAACAGTTCCTCGGAACACTCCCCGTTATACAGACGGTAAAGTATGCAGAGGGACGCAAAGTCTCTTCGAAGGCTAAGCGATTCTAAACTGCCTGTTGGTATGGGATCGTCGACGATACGAACGGCGCGACGCTGGATAGAGTCGAGGGCGTCAGTCTGATAAGCGGGTGCTTCGGCCCATAAATGTGAGCAGTACTGATCTGATAGGTTTGATGTCTAATTGATCAATTGAATACCGTCGTCGTGTCCCTTCAGCTCCGAGCATTCAAGCATTAGATAAAGTAGCCGACCTAATAGAAACAAGTCTGTTTTGTTTTGATATAATTTGCGGCCTATTGTCTGTAAATATATGAGGAAAATGTACCAGTCACACGCACAACACGAGGAAAAACCGGTTAGATTAATTACCTACAGAGTAACCCTTGTGTGATTTTAATATTAAAATTGATGGCCAATACAAAGTTTATTTCCTATGTTCCGACGAACAGATCGTGATTTGGAAAATAAATGGCTAAATTATCTTTAGTGTTTGATGAGTCATTAAGATTCTATCTAAAAATTTAAAAACAGGTATATTTTTTAAATCAAACTAGGATATTCCCGCGACTTCGTCCACGCTCCAGTTGAAATTCCCGAGACACGAAATACCGCAGCACTTAAAAAGAAGTAAGCTATCGTTTTAGTGAAAACTGTGTCCGAATAAGCAAATTTTTATGCACCCGAACAAACCGGGAAAATTCCCGCTGGATTCCCGGGGTAAAAAAAATCACACATGTTATGACATAAAATTTGCTATCGATCAGTGAAAAAATTACATTGGAATTCAATTTTGTTTAAATCTGGACATTTTAAATCATTCCCAGAAAAATTCCCAGGATAAAAAGTAATGCACATTTTAAGTGTAAGAATTTACTATTGATCAGCGAACACCGCATCCATATCATTGACGGCCTCTGTGGTTGAGCGGGCTAAGCCTTTGCCGGCCTACCTCACTGCAACGCAGAGGCTCCGGGTTCGATTCCTGGTATAGTAAAATTAGGAACCGTATTTTCTCCGTTATTTACTATAGTCTGGGTGTCTGGGATCGGCCTCAGAGTAGTACGTTGTATATTACCCATAACACAAGCGTAACTTGCTTAATTTGGGGATATACAATACGTGTGTTTGTCTGCCGATCATTATTAATAGAAACAAAACCCAAGCGCATGGTGAAAACTCATATGACAAATACATATGTACCGAGATACGTATATCAATAATACGTCAATAGCCCATTTATCTCCATTATCCTAAAGATATAGTAATAAGATATTTTTAGAATACATCATGAGGTCATTCTCCTCGTATATATTGAAATATTCATACGAGATGTTCAACGAGCTGGGCGAAAGTGAATAATTTCGCAATTGGCTGCCGTTGCGAACGTTTTTGAATGCGAATTAGTTTACATAATGTCATCAATTTAACCCAGGTCGATGAATTCAACCAGACTAACTTTTAATTATTAACAGAATAACAATAATATAACCCACATGGGGGCACAGGCTTTGTGGCGAAGCCTTACCCAACTCCGGGAGGTCAAAGCAACCTCCGTGCTTGCCTTAACCAGCCGGCACGGAGTAGAGATCGTTAGAGCTAAGACTCAAAGGCTCCAGGGGTGGACGTGATAAATGGCCTAACGTCGGAAGTAGCTTCAGTGAACCTGCAACCCACCTCTCCACACACATTCCTGGTTAACCCTCGCCAATCTTGTACGGCATTTTTTTGAGGCCCATGTAGGGAGGGACGAGTCATCATCTGCCCATTTTATCCATGTTCCCTGAACATTGCGATAGGCAAACGAGTCCCCAGTCTCAGATCCATTGTTCCATTAGCAGTTCACACCAATATCCCAGTACCTTTTGTTCTCATACCCCACAATAGTCCTACACTGACCGGGGCTTGGGTGCATTTTTACATGGTGTAGATAGGGATAATCACCGGTCAGGGTCACGCCTCATTCTTTTTATTTATTGCTGAAGTACAGCAGACAGGCTGACGGCCGTACTGTGATGGAAAGTGGTTACCGTCGCCTATGGACATTAGCAATGCCAGAGATGCTGCTTTTGGACTCTCTATTTCTCTCAACGTCTTGACGAGTCATCGCGACGTGCGTTTATTATGTTAAATTAATAAACTCCAATTGTAATTATTGGCCGTGTCAAGAAGGAACTACTCCAAAGTGAATTTGGTGCCGTGCGCTGTTCCTCTGTGTGCTGTAATCTGAACCAAGCCAGGAGAGATCGGAGCTCAAGGTTGGTGGAGCTTCTACTGTTTTTCTAGTGCAAGGATCTAAGCCAGATATCTATATTTCCCATACAGTCCATTATCATAAAACCAGCGTTATTTTACCAAGGGCCACCACACCACATTACCCGTGGGCTACAGAGCCACACAATTCCACCTATTTAACGGACCAATGAACATTTAATCGAATCAATCTTCGAACATTGTGTATATCTTCGTATATTGTTTTATTTTATTTTTTTATTGCAGGAGTTCAGCAGACATGCAGATGACTCACTTGATGGAAAGCGGTTACCATCGCCTATGAATATATGCAACACCAAAGGTACTACAAATGCGCTGCTGCTCTCTTAAGGGAGACTGCAACCTGGTCACTAATGGCAGAACACAACTCAAAGATGTTATGGCGACATACTTTAGACCAGGGGTGGTAGCCATCCAGTCGGGTAAATGCCGTACCACCTGGCTGTGGGTTGTATTGTCGCCTCTTACGACAGGCCGCCCGGCCGCAGGAATTTGTATTCTTTATCCGTTCCTGCACGGATAAACACGGATAATGAATAGGCATAGTGAAACTTAAGAATGGATTAGTTAGTCTTAGTCTAATAATCTAATTTGATGATTTTAATTAAAAATCATCTAAATAATTTAACTACTCCAGTCCACTGCGCACTATAGTTAGTAGGACTCATAGGGGTCTTACGAATACGGGATATACATACATACATCTATAGACACCAATGTAAGTTGGGATCCAGTTTCCAATTGTACAGTCACAGAACGAAAATGTTCGTCAACCTAAAGTCGACTTTTGCCTACACGAGTACAAGAAACAATACTGTCAACATTTTAATCAATTTTACGTTTGTAAAATATAGAAACGTGAAAAAAGAAAGGTGCACTGTTGACAATGACAGACGTGAAGATTAACAATAAGAAACAAAAAGCATATAATCACTACGCTTAACATAAATTTAAAAGCAATTAAAAGGTTTTAAATGTCTAAATGATGTTCTTAGACAAAATAGATAATCGAACCACTGATCTAAGTAATTTTAAACTTTATTGTCAAATAGTTGAACACAATTTTCTGTGAAACAGTCTGTTCTGTGACTTAGTTTGAAAAAGTAACATGTGCTCGCGGTACGTTAAATGAATCAATTTGAAAACTGGCGAACATTTTCATACCACAACTGTACTCGGACTTAATATATTGTGTATTGGTGTAGGTATTATAAACCCTTCTTTTAAATACCATTCACATAATAAACCCAGCAGTTTCTGAGAACAATATAAATGTAACAATCAAAGACGGAATGGACGGACAGAACGGTTTTATAAGGCTTCTTTACATGGAACCTTGATTACGTTTATTTTTAGCCCATCAAAGCAACTCTTCAAAGCTTTAATATCCGAATACTGTTATATAAGCCAGAACCTACTCAGTAATGCGGAAGGAATGAGTACACGCCGCTTTCTCTACCTTCCTATTACACCCGATAAGGCAAGTCTAGATTGCTGAGAACTTGGTTTAAATACGGAGCTAGTAATTACAAATGTTAGGAAAAATCAAAAACTCTTTATAAAACCATAGAAAAAATTACAAACGACACAAAAATCTAACTATGCATACATGTAGATTCCACGTAGTATTCTATGCAACGGACTACAGATCCAATTTAAAACGGTACAATAAAACAAATTCCACATTGGGAAAGATTCTTACCCCGTTTTCCTTCAAATGCATAAACATAATGCTGATAATAAAACGTACTACTTTGACATGGGTTCCATAACAACGTTTACGTGCACCCCGTACCCGAGTCACGCACAATCGCTCATGGACTGAGCGGGAAAATAGATTGGAAGAGTGTAGTTGACAATGCGAAGAATAGAATAGTTGATTTTTTATCATCTCACATAACGCCGCGGCCCCATACAATTTTGTACGGGACTAGCACAAGGTATGACGCAATAGCTTAAACAATTCAAATAGCGTAATATATCATTAAACTTATCATGATATTTTTATAAGTAAAATATCAGCAAGGAATTTTTCAAAACGTATCACCTAGCTAATTATAATATTCTTATTGCTAGAGTAGTACAGCACATCAGGCAAACGCTCCACCTGATGAAAAGTGTTTATCTGTCTCATCTATGAGTATCTGCAATAGCTGAGAGGTGTTTTCCTAATGTCCTGCTAATCTCGAAGTAATGAATTTTATGAAAAATAAAAAATAAATTGTATCGCATGTAATTCTGTTGTAAGACCTCGACTGGGAGTTCATTATAAATCCTTAAGATGCACAAGAGGAAAGTTCTAGAATACTGTTTAATAGTAAACAGGACAGCAAACAATGTTGAAGTGTTTTGGGTATCTTAATGCCTTCCAAAGTTTTTGGCGGGAACTGAAAGGTGACGTGCTGTGCAGTTTTAATTTCTAATGTGTAAAACTACTCTAAAATGAACAATACTTGTAGGATATTGATAGTTTCCGAGTAGTAATTATGTATTCTTGTGAGAAATATGAAACTGTAATCAAATGTAGCCGTTCGAGTTTTCACAAGAACTCCGTTGAATGGCGTCGGTTGTAGCCTACAATACAACTGCGCTACTATATGAAGACTTGTATATCAGAATTGGCGTATGGACTAAGATTCTTTTGCCTGCCGTTGTGGCGAATTCTACTACTATTATGCCCTTTATGCCTTCCTGAAATATAGTACTTAATGGTAGTACGACGTCCACTGACGTAGACCACGTGGACGACGCGGCGAATGTAGGTTAATTTTGACTCCGCAGCATGAGGAACCGTGGACTCTCTTCGAACTGGTCATTAGCTAATATAATTTTAGATATAACAATTTAATTGTATATTTTAGAAATAAATTAATTATAAATATTGACTTTTTAGATCCTCCTCCATCGGCCGGTAATCGTAATTCGTGATTGCTACTTTTAGCAATTACAATATTAATAAAAAATTTCAGGCATATAATAATCCTATAAGTTTTAATATGTTTCATCTGTAACACTATCTTTGATTTTCTGAATTGAATTACTTTGGTGATAATAAAAAATTACGTCTAGAACTCACCTATCGCAGCAACGGGTAAGCAGTTAAAGCAGTCTGTGAAAGTTTTCCATAGCTTGATGTTGTACCTCCTTTTGCATTCGTCGTAGAATCTGTGTGACAAAAGACAGATAGCCTTAGAAACTAATATGTTAGCAGTTAGGTTAATGTACTTCCTACATGTGTAAAATATTGCTAACTTCCAAATGATTTATCGATAATCCTATTAAATAAATACTTTCACGGATTATGCCGTGAAGAATCTATAAAGTATAGTGTTTTTAATATTTATTTATTATGTAATAGTTTCTAGTAGAATAAGCCTAAATGGCACTCTGTTGTTCGTGCCTACCCCACAAGGGAACTGGCGTGAAGTTATGTATGTATGTAATAATAGTTTCTACATATTTCCTTTACAACATTAAGATCAGCTTTGATTAATTAGAACATTAGGCCCTCGTCGTCAGCTAATTTATTGAATCGATATTCACTGCTGTATATAGGTAGGTCTCCCTAATATGGCGACTTGGCGCCACATATCCCAAATTCCTCTTTTCTTATCCACTCATTACTAACGACCTCGATTAGTTTATCAGTTGCCAGGCTGGAAGGGCGTTCTAAACGTTTGCGCGAGTCGCGGTCTTATCTCGACTACAGGACTCGTCTGGTTTATCAGTCATGAGTTGGCAACGGGACCGATGTGGAAGTAAGAATTACTACTATAGGTGCTATTAAATTAGACAGATATTACTTTCAAAGGACTAAAGCCGTAACGGCTTTCTTATTCATATTGAGTTAGAGTAAGATTGTAGGCTTCTTTAAGGTTCTTAAGGCTACTGTTGCCGCAAAATGTCTAAAGTGGGGTGCGAACGAAACAATTTTTCTTGGTATTTACTGACCAATAATTTACCAAAAAAATCTTCACGATATGAAACGCAATGTGATTCTTTCGTATTTTTTCCATAGTTGTTTAAGTTATGAAAAAAAAAAACACCAAATCACCTCCAAATTAGTGAGAAGAAATAATTTTATTCTTGTTATAAAAACAGACATACATCTTTATAAAAGAGAAATAAATCATTTGGTTATTTTTTTAATACTACTTTACTTTATTTACAATAGAATAATATGGATCTGAAAAACGATCGCGTCTATGAAATCCCCGCTATCGCCTAAAAAACCAGCAATAAAAAATCCTCATGAACGTTAGCGTTGCTACAAGCCTTAAAGAGCCTACAAACTAACTCTAACTCAATATGAGTAAGACCGAAACTTTCCATTCTCTGTGAAGATCAACTTATTACTCATTCTAGAAAGCCTTAAATATTCAAAATATTATTAATCAATATTTTAGCAATTAAACTCGACTGAGTTAATTAGTCAATTACTGCGTCCATTGCATAACAATCGCATCCCATAATTTCTTTCTGTCAATCACCGATAGCTGAACAAGACTGAAGAGATTACATCACCGCCTTGACTTTCACCACAACATTGTATCCTTATCAGGTATTTGTATAATCAAACACTATGTTTGATTGAGTGTCGACATCGCAATAAGTGGAAACAGTCTAGCAAAATACGACGAAGTAAGTACCTTATGCCATTGAACTTGGTTTGGAAACTAGCCAGATATGGAATGTCGGAGAGGACATATGAATTATTGATTAAAACCTACAATAGCGAAATTGTCTATAAATATAACATGACCGAGGCTTGGAGAAGTCTTCAAGAACGATAATTACGAAAATATCAGATGGAACAACTCTATTCATCATGGAAGAAGAATAGTTGGGAATAATAATAGCACAGGAAAAATGTAACACTGGAAAGCTCCTAAATCCTACACGATCAGATGGTGGTACGGGTGAATGTTCTCGAGCTTTGATTCATACTATTTGAAATATATTTTTTCACCAAATTAATAAAAAATGAAAGTCTTAATAAATTTATTTTCAATGTATGAAATAATGAAGACTCGACACTGGCGTTTATGGAGCACAGTAAATCTTAACTATCAAGGCAACACATTAAAGTACTGGGATCGTCATTTCACTCCTTGTTATAGCCAGAATTTCAGTCGATCAATTGCAGTCCATTGCTGAATATAGGCCTTCTCAAGTTTACGCCACGTATACCGGTCCTACGCTTTCCTCATTCAGAGTCTGCTGCAGTGCCGATTACACAGCTTATTGGTCCACCGGGCTTTATGACTTCACTACGTTTACTACGACGCAGTCTCCACTCCAAGACTCATCTGCTCCATCGGCCTTCGGTCCTGCGACATACGTGACACTGCCATTTTAGCTTAGAAATTTTGCGCGCTCTATATGCGTTACCTTTGTTCTCTTACGAATATCCTTGTATCGTATTTCATCTATGCGAGCCAGTCTGAGCATAGCATACTTTCTAACTGCCTAAGCGACTTGGAATTTGTGGACCAAACCTGCCGTCAGTATTGGCCCCGTCAGGACAGAATAGGCAGGACGATTAACAAATAACTAGTCTGCATTATTAATCACAATTGTATTGTTCAATTTAACATTATACAAAAATCTGATTCAAGTGCAAATTAGCCTTGTTTTCATATAAGAAAACGCTTATTAGTCCATTTCAATTATGTAAATACAACTCATGAATACATTAAGTGAAGCATTGTATAAATGTGTTTCGCCTAATTACAGTACCATAAGTTTATTTATATTTGTAATAAAGCATAAAAGAGTATGTATGTGATGATATCTGGTCATGGTTTTTTAAAATGAAACTTCTTTAGAATCGTTGTGATTTGAAATTCGATGAAACGAAAAAGCGACACTAAAATGAGAAAAGCAAATAAACCTATAGGACTAACCCTACGAGAGAATGACATACGAGTTTTAAATTGTGCAGCACAGAGTAGAGAGTCAATAAGACCGATGATTAAACATCGGTCCAATTTGGACCGAAATAGAACTAACTGATAATAATATTTTTTAGACTAAAACCGTGAAAAATTTAAAGTGATACCTACTTAAGAAGTTTATTTTGAATTATGATATGTTGACGGATTTAGAATTATATTTATAAAAGTTAGAGAAATATTCTGTATCTCTTGGTAGCGTAATGGCTAGCACACGCGTCCCACACAAAAGGGCGCGGATTCAATCATGGCCGGAACGCATGCACCACTTAGGCAGTTTTTCTGAAAACATCGTGATGCATCTGTATAGCGAGATAACCGATGTGTCAAACCTGCCAAGTCGCCTTGGACAAGCGTCGCGGGTATACTGTCTATAATACTACTCAAGTGCTGCAAGCTTCCCGATCACGATTCACACTCAAATTTGAAACACGAGTTTAACGCTTCTTGACAATGATTGGCGAGAATAAAGACTCAAACAATATAACGGATTATATTGATTTAACAAATCTCATACATTTTTATCAAAAAAATTTCGTAATTATATTATTGTGTATAATACATATTAAGTACATCCCGAAACATATGTCCAAAGCGCTACATGCTGAACAATTCGATCAATGTCACCAACAGATAAGTGTTATCATCGGATGAATTCGACTTATCTGTGCTTTATCACGAGATTAGATGCATTAAAACATCTGAAAGATTATGACAGTGGAATTTGTAATGTTTAGTTTTGTTTCATGTCATCGGTATACTGTCTATTTTAATTTTACGCTTTTGTTTTATCATCATACTATTGATATTTTCTTAGTAAAATTGTATACTAGTCCAAGATCCCAGTCAAGTGATTTTAGGAAAGATGAAATTTTTAGGATCGGTAGTTTAACATAAACTTAGAAAGAAATGGATACTCGCTAAGCTGAAAGCGGGACCGTTTTTCAGGTAGCAGGTATCAAAGGTGGAAAAAATCATGCTAACTTAAGTCAAAGTAGCAAGGCTAGTTTTTACATGTCATATATTATAAACAAAGATATACAGTTGCCAGACACTTCCTGTGGGCCATAATTTTTGACAGAGACTTAAAAAAAAAAGTGAGAACTTACGTCATTTTAGGAAGGCTGAATTTTATATATATTATCAAGTGTAATATTTTCAAATATTTTCCAATGAGGCAGACAAATCTGACGGGCCAAACATCCTACCAGACTTGTTAAGAGTTCTGCTGTGCGAGGAAGCGGAACACTGACCGGCGATTATCCCTGTCTACACCATATAATAAACCACCCAAGGACAAGCCCGGCCAGTGTAGGACTATTGTGGGAAATGAGGACAAAAAGTACCGGGCTATTGGGGTAAACTGCTAGTGGTACTAGGAGTCTGGGAATATAGGGACTATGGCGTCTGCCCGTCATAATGATCCGGGGAACATGGCAATTATTATTATTACGTAAATCAATAAAGCATATTTTAAAGCACTATTAACAATATTTGATTCTAGTTGTCTGTATTAAATAAATGACTTTAAAACGTATCAAAATGTACAGTCGTACACGCTGAACACGGCTGCAATTTAGGTAAACACGAGAATAGATCAACCACCGTTGCCGTGGCCGAGTCAGTATGCGTGTCTAGTTCAAACGCACTAAGAAAATCTACACTTACTTCAAATGTATCTGCAACTATAAATAATTTCGCCGCGATATTAATCAACTCAGGCGCAGACTATAAAATATGCTCCAAGATTAAACTAACAATTAATTACCCGTGTCGTATAAAAAAAAATGTAGCAAAAAGAAACCGCCTTCGAGAGTAACTAAAAAGCTAAAAAATAAATATAATCTGCAACATCCTGAAGTCGGTGTAAAGTATAACATAAAAAATAATTTATTAATCCATATATATAAAAATTAATTCCTGTTCGCTAGTCTGACTAAAGCTAAAATATTATGTCTGAGTATGTGGTGGTAGCGTAATGGCTAGCGCACGCGTCCCGGACCCGAGGACGCGGGTTCGATCCTGACCGGAATGCATGTACCACTTAGTCAGTTTTCTGATCTAATGTTCATATTGTTACAATTACCACGTGCTAACAACGGTGAAGGACAACATTGTGATGCAACCTGCACATCGAGATAACCGCTGTATCAAACCTACCAAGCCGCCTTGGACAAGCGTGGCGGGTGTACTGTCCGTTCCCCCTATAATGGGAGGCCCTAGCCCAGCAGTGGGACATTTATGAGCTAATATTATATATTTATGTAATGTCTGAGTGGGTGCCGGGACGGTTAAGATCCACAACTGGAACCGGTGGCGCCGAAATTGGTTTCCAAGTAAAAAAAAAAATGTTTGAGTGGGTCTTTGGATGGTTTGGATTCTTAGATGCGCAACTGGACCCGGTAGGTGGCGCTCTAGATTTTTATTTTTTTTGGGCAGGACAACGTCTGCCCGGCTTACTAGTTTGTAATATTATAACATTTTCAAAGTAAGGTAGACACCTTACGTCCACATACATTGAAGCTATTAAAAAAAAACAACGGAAATAGATTATATGAACGATGAAGAACATGCGACAACGATGATGCATTTTTTTAAATTTCTTATAACCTGCTCCTTTTTTGAAGTTAGCTAAAAATTCCAATTACGCAATAGCCGAACAACGAAATCTTTATATCTATTAATTATATCACGATAATTGGAGCAAAATGTGATCTAACGCGTATTGAAGTTCCAATGAATTAGTGTTGATGAATTAGTGTTGATGATTCAGAGTTGAATCACCGACGTTTTGGCATACGACTATGTATGTATGTAAGGCTGATAAAAATCAAATGGAAGTTTGTTTCAATGCCCTTTTACGAACGCTCATGTGGATGATTTCATGTTTTTATCGTACGAAGTGAAGAGTCCGAGTCAATGAAGTGGTTTATCAGATTTCTTGTCTGCTTGTTTGGGATTCACGTAAAAACTATTGGGCCGATTTCGACACGGTTTTCGCTGATCGACAGCAAATTCTTAGACTTAAAATCTGCGCAACTTCTTATCCTGGGAAACCCGCAGGAATTTTACTGGACAGTATTTAAAATGGCCAGATTAAAAAAAAACGAATTCCAGTGGTCGTTTTACTAATCGGTTTCTAGTAGTTCGGGTGCATAGAAATCAGCTTATTCCGACAGTTTTCACTAAAACGATCGCTTGCATTCTTTTCTAAATGCTGCGGTAGGTACTTTCTATCCCGGGAATTTCACGCCAAGCGTGGACGAAGGCACGGGCGTATCCTAGTATATTAATTATATGAATTAATTTATTAGGCGTAACAGAACGTCATGGGAAATGATCACCGAATACACAGATCGCCTTTGTGTTCCACATCGACGCATATGAAACAAAACAAAGAATTCCGACTGAAGGAGCTCGCTTTGTTTCCCTTTTGCCAATTTCATCGTTCATGTACTACGACGTAGATAATTTTGACATACATACATTTACCACAGATTGTATCCATTAGGGATTTTTTCCTATCAATAAGACAAAACTATAAACATACTATCTAAAAGCGTTCCAGACTAATAAATAGGCTTGCGTTGTACCATTTATATAGTACAATGCAAGCCTAGTTAACCACAAACTTTATTAAGTAATAGTTATATAGTGTAGCGTTAGGTAAACTTCTAGGCGCTAAGAACCTTAGCCAGAAGGCCCAGCTTGCCATACACAACGCGGTGCTGGTACCTACGCTCACGTATGGAAGCGAGAGTTGGGTATGGAAGAGAGCATGAAAGTAGAGTAAACGCGGTCGAGATGCGAGCACTGCGCAAAATCTGCGGAGTGACGCTCGCGGACCGCGTTCGTAATACCGAAGTAAGAAAGAGAGTTGGTCTGAAAGAGAGTGTCGGGGTGAAGGTAAGGAAATGAATGCTCCGGTGGTTCGGGCGTGTGGAAAGAATGACTAAACAGATATACAATGCAAAAGTGGATGGATGCAGAAGTCGTGGAAGGCCACGTCACACCTTCCATGATCAAATTGATCGTGTACTAGCAGAAGGTGATGTCAGGAGCCTTAAGAACAGACGAGCGTGCATGACAAAAGTTATGAATGTCAAAGAAGCAAGTGAGGTGTGTAAGAATAAGCCTAAATGGCGCTCTGTTGTCCGTGCCTAACCCGCAAGGGAACTGGCGTGAAGTTATGTATAAAGAGAGAGTAGCACGCCATTTGAATTAACAGAATACTAAAATCAGTCAAATGTACGATTGAGACGATGACGATTGCTCCTTCAACGGCGGCAGCACATTGGCAGGACTGTGGTATTCCTAATGTACATAGGCGACGGTAACCAATTTCAATCACAGTTGGGCCCTCAGCCTGTCTGCTACTCCAGCAATAAAAAAACGGAAATTAACAACAGTATAATTGGGTCCTGATGGATACACAAATTTTTGTATATAATAAAACTACGTTTTAACGGTTTTAAGCGCGGTAATTTTATTTGATTTTGGTTTTTCCGACATTTCGGCCACTTTTCAGTGGCCGTGATCACGGAAGACAAAGATGTCAAGTGTCAACGAGTATTGTTAGTTTTATTTAGCCTACCGCCAACTTGTTAATTTTACATACATACATAACTTCACGCCAGTTCCCTTGCGGGGTAGGCACGAACAACAGAGCGCCATTTAGGCCCATTCTTACACACCTCACTTGCTTCTTAACTCTTGTCATGCACGCTCGTCTGTTCTTAAGGCTCCTGACATCACCCTCCGCTAGTACACGATCAATTTGATCATGGAAGATGTGTCGTGGCCTTCCACGACTTCTGCATCCATCCACTTTTGCATTGTATATCTGTTTAGTCATTCTTTCATCATGCATTCTTTCCACATGCCCGAACCCCCGGAGCATTCCTTTCCTTACCTTCACCGACACTTTCTTTCAGACCAACTCTCTTTCTTACTTCGGTATTACGAATGCGGTCCGCGAGCGTCACTCCGCAGATTTTGCGCAGTGCTCGCATCTCAACCGCGTTTACTCTACTTTCATGCTCTCTCTTCCATACCCAATTGTTAATTTTAATTATTTAATTATAGTTTTGTTTATGGTTATTATTTACTCTATGGGAGCCTAATCTAATTTACTACCGCTTCGCAACATGTTATGGCTTGAAGAGAAGAATTTTTGTATATGTTAAATTTGAATTTAATATTGGAATGCGTGGTTGTCTTAAGTTGTTTCTGCCACCGTTGAAGTTACACTTGAAAATATATCTCGTAACAACGTAAGTCTCTCGTATATCCAATAGTCACGTCTTCTCAGCCCCCAACAGGCCCCTGGTTAGAATTAGAAATGTTAACTTACCCATAAATCCTATTAATGCTAGCACACTCGTGATTGCCGCGTAGTAAAAAGAAATTTTCAGGATATTTGATCTTGTACGCTAGTAGGAGGCATATCGTCTCTAGTGACTGCTTGCCGCGGTCCACGTAGTCACCCAGGAACAAGTAGTTTGACTCTGGAGGGAAGCCGCCGTACTCAAACAACCTAAGCAGGTCGTAGTACTGTCCGTGAATGTCACCTGATGGAGATGAAAAGCAATCAGCACATCAAATATCCTCGACAGTGGCACCCCCTGTCGAAATGTCAGAGCGTATTTTATATGATTTAATCCAGTAAATGTTTAGGTCTTGACTGTCCTATATAATACATAATTATCTTAATATATACATAAATTACGTGTCACGTTGTTTGTCCGCGATGAACTCCTAAACTACTTGACCGATTTTAACAAAAAATTTGCACACCGTGTGCAGTTTGATCCGACTAGAAAGATAGGATAGCTTACATTTGGACCCGGTAGGTGGCGCTGGAATCGGGTTCTAAATTTTATTTCTTCAGGGCAGAACAATGTCTGCCGGGACAGCTAGCAGCCTATAAATTTCCCACTGATGTGGCCATCTTAGAAATACAAATAAAAAAATGTTATGTTTTTGAGACGTTATTCAGTTTTGCAGACAAAATATTTAAAGGTATAAAGGTCAGGGGTCGCCAAATGGCGGACCGCGGTCAGCATCCGGACCGCTAACCCTTTTTTTTTTAACAACTACGGACTCTAGTTCCCATACCCTGTTTTACAATTAAATTTAAGAAAAAGTTTAGAAGTTATACACGCTTATTTGTAACTTTTGTTATTGTGTGTGACATTTAATGAAATGAAATTTTGTGGTGTACCTTAAGAATAACTAATTATATTAATTTATACTAATTTTAAGACTAAACATGTACTAATGTAGAGTGTATCTGTTACATGCTGGTGTTGTGAGGAAGTGCATGTGCAGTGTGTGCCTTATGTCTATACCTATATATATTAACCTAACTAGTGCCATATGTGTTGTTTTCTCCGTTTCTGCGTCTGGGTTATTAATTTTTAGGCTCTGTGTGTCTTGGTTTGTTTGTGAAGTGTGCATGTAATGTAATGTGGTGGTAGTGCGCGTTGGTGTATGTGTGTAAGTTTTGTTGTCGGCTGTGTGTTTCTGAGTTTGTATGGTGTTATATTGTTTAATTGTTGTGACAATGTGTTGATATGCGAGTTCATTGGGAATTGTTGCAAAAAAGAACCCGGCCCATTTTGAGTGGACCGCGAAAAAATGAAATTTTTCTCTTTGATATGTAAAAAAATACGTTTGTTATTTCTGTAATTACATTTGTTTAATAAATATTTTTTTGATATAAAATGTTGTGCGAACCGCGATGTTCATTTCATTTCTTAAAACGGACCCCGAGCGAATCCAATAGCTGACTCCTGGTATAGGTGAATGAATACAACAGAATATTTTTTAATTATGAAATAAATTCATATGTACAATGGGCGAGCGTTTTTATCGCTAGGAGGGATCTCTTCCAGACAACCTTTGGATGACCAGATACTCGGCATGAATGGGGTATGCAATAGATATAATATACTAATATGTATACTATATAAACATAAAGGAAAATTTATGTAAATTTAAATATAATTTTCTATTAAAATTATATTTAAATTTACATAAATTACAATATAATATTTACCTAAATATATATTTTGTTTGTCATAGAACAACACCATCCCAAGCATATTATATTCTAATTAATATTATTATTCAGTTACAAAGAGATAGTAATGCTTTACAATTCCATGAGGTAATTGACGGCCTCTGCAGTTGGGCGGGCTAAGCCTTTGCCGGCCTACCTCACTACAACTCACGAGGCTCCGGGTTAGATTCCTGGTATAGTAAATTTCGTAAGCGTATTTTCTCCGTTATTTACTATGGTCTGGGTGTCTGGGATCGGCCCCAGAGTAGTCCGTTGTATATTACCCATAAGACAAGTGTAACTTGCTTAATTTAGGGATATACAATATGTGCGTTTGTCTGGCGATTATTATTATTATTATTAATGAGTTTCAAAGCCTTACAGCTTGCATAGTGAATGATTTGTCATAGAACTCTGTAGTATGTGTGAGCATTCTTAGTCCGAATTCAGTAAGTCCGTAATGAATGAAGGCATAATAATAATTATAGTATTTCCTAATAAAGATAAAGATCTATAATTAAGTTTACTAGCTGATATGAATGTGATTCAGACAATGCAATACTTATGCTTCTTTGTGTAATATATTTAGTTATCTGTTTATTCGTTATGGCCAGTATTACAAACATTTAATTGAAAAATTCTCTCTCGTCTCTGGAGAGCAGAGAGAAGATGGGACGGTGATCTCCCAAACATTGGAGGAGATAAATGAGAGATCACACAAAATGGTATATTCTGGAGGAGGCCTATGCCAAGGAAGCAACCTGACTTGGCAGCTGTCAGTATGTTAAAAAAAACATTATAAAAACAAAAATGTCTGTAAATAAGGACTAATTTTATTTTTATTTTTTTTATTAATTGAAAAATTCTATTTTTTTATATATATTTATAAAATTTATAATGTTACCATTTTGAAAAATATATTTTTTCATTGAATGAGTAAAGTTAGTCTTTGGAGAATAAAAGGTATTCTATGTTTATTATTAGTAAAGTTATTGCAACATTTATTTACTATAACTCTGCAAATATAATAAATAAAAATAGCCTTTATTGCTGAAAGAACCATTAAACTTTAGTTAATTTATTTGATAAATTAATTGATAGCCAATTTACCTCCTTCCCAGCTTGTCCTTCGACAAAGGCCTTCCTCAAGAAAATCTAATAAATATCTTATGACAAAAAATCAATGTTTTAAACATTTCAATCAATATGAATTATTTACAATTCGTAATCAATTACAGTTTTGTCTAAATTAAAATAAATTACAATGAAATAACATTCAATGGATCGGTAGAGTTAAATAAATTATTTTTTAATTTGTCAGAGGTAAGCAAATAAACTGACTTTATACAGCCCTGCTTTTTTAACCACAGGTTTTAACCCTTAATACAATTATTGATATACCAAAAAGCCGCAAGACTAACACTCACTATCTCATAATATACCAAGAAAATATACCCATTTCATACAAATCATACAACTTGACGGCCTCTGTGGTTGAGCGGGCTAAGCCTTTGCCGGCCTACGTCACTGCAATGCAGAGGCTCTGGGTTCGATAAGTGGTATAGTAAATTTCGGAAACATATTTTCTCCATTATTTACTATGGTCTGTGTGACTGGGATCGGCCCTAGAGTAGTCCATTGTAGATTACCCATAACACAAGCGTAACTTGCTTAATTTGGGGATATACAATGTGTGTTTGTCAAAATAGAAAAAAAAAACTCCTATATAAACAGAGTGAGACAACAACACAATTAACGATCACGTGCACAAACGCGATCTGCACTCTCATCGCGGACACATATGCGCTAATAGTGAGCTTAAGTATGTCTAATAGTTTTTAGTATGTTTTTGGTTACAGATACCTTATCTGTGCAAATATATTTTACACTATTAAGAAATAAATGTGTTTTATTTAAAATTAGCAATGTTATTTAAAAAAAAAACTATTACATTCATCCTATCTTTTTAATGATTATTCTTTTAACTATGGCTTTGAACTGTCACAACACTTAAAATGTATATAACAATATATCTTTGTTCCAAAGTAAATATAAAATGTAATTTTAGTTTTCTTTGTTTTATTTGAAAGAATTATAATCAAGATGAAGAGAGAATAAGGGGAAAAAATGTAATTAATAATAAAGAACTGTGTGTTGATAATTGATTACAAATAAGTAGGTAATCCTTAGATTTCATGTAAAAGGTTGTTTTTAATCTTTGAAGTATGCTTGTACAAAGATATGGTGTGAAAAATGTGAAATGCCAGAAGGAATTTCTTAGATTGGAAGAACTATAATATTTATGATTTGAAAAAGTATATTGTTTGATACTTGAGGAGACTAATGATTGAATTGGGCATATTACTATTTTATAAATTAAATAAACAAAAACAAATATATTACAATAAGAAATTATATCAAACATAAATAAGAACAATACTAGATATTTCTTTAAAATGTAAGACAGTAAAAGCAGGTTGTAATGTATCATGTGCTCGATTGGCTTGTATGAAAAGAAAGTAGGCATCAATAAAATTGTAAGAAATACTTATAATTTATCAAACAACTATCATTTACTACATATAGTTAAAGCTTTAACTCAACTAAAGGTCTTGAACGTGTGAAAGGACATGTCAAGAGATTCGAAAGTCATTAAATTTTAGTCTAGTTAGCTCGTATTGGGTACACAAACAAATCTAACGTGAAAAACTTACCGCATATTTTTAGTGGTGCTTCAAGTTCAAGTAATATTGGTTGTGACAAGAATATTTCCCGCGATTTCAAGCATAGCCCTTTAATTTCTATTTCGGTTAATTGTACATTCATACCAGGCTTCTCGCCCCGTACTGAAACCAAACAAAAACATGATCACTTAACTCAAACATACACCTCAATAACACTTGTGCTTAACACTTTTGACACCAAATTCACTATTTTCACTTTATTTGACACAACACTGAACGTCTTGTTTATTTGAAACAATAACAACATTTACCTTTTAATAATTTTTTTATTACGTTATCGATGTTTAACTCATCTGTGTCTCTGTCTGCCATCGGATATAATGTTTGTGCACGGTATATGACTAAATAGAACAAGCAAAGAAAAGAAGATTGTGAAGATTTTCGCCGATTCTAAAAAGGTACAACCTATTTCAATTCTCGGCTAAAATGAAATTCAATGGCGGAGACATCACTCACACACGCAAACAAGAGAAACACATCAGCAATGTTGCTAGAATTTAATACAAAATTCCAATAAAGATATTAATAAAAAAATCTCGAATGTCCTAGTAAATAATAATATCCTTTTATATATAAATAATATGCTTCTCATTAAGAATGACTAGATGAATTTAGCCTTAATTACTTGCTATGGTTAAATTAGTGATAACATTGGCAATGATATGTAAAATGCATTTTCGGACTAACACTTATTCGGCTTATTTCAAGTTCTTTCTTCTCCTAAGTCTAGGAATTAATTTCAGACAGTAATTTGGTGGAATATAGTATTGCTCATAGATTTAGCGTCTCAACGTTAACATGAGTGAACCTTACTGGAATGCTTATAGTTAAACTTTGAAGTGAATGCATAATTTTAATAACGGGAGTGATTTTAGAACGATTTTTATCGCTGGAATGATAATAAATATCTTTAGTTAAATAGGGAAAACTTTATGACAACTTATAATATTATTGTCTTAATTTCTGTGTAAGTTGTAAAATGGCAAGACTAAAAAATATTCTTAGAGCTGCCAGTAAAAATTCTAAATATCTACTAAATGTAGTATTGCCACTTTTCGAACAATTTGCAAATCTGTGAAAATAAAGATGAAAATAAATGTTTTTTGCGAACTAACGATTTTTCTTGTTTGAATTAATGGCAAAACAGAATTAATGGCAGCTCGTCTCAGCTCGAGTATCCCAGCTGTTGCTTCATTGCTTTGGCTATCAGGGTTTTGTGATGTTACTTTATATATTGTGCATATTTAAAACGTTCCAACAACAGTATATATAAAAGAGGTTCAAGAAAACTCAAGTTTAATATTATTATATTAAAGTGTGTTTGACCGAATTTAACACTGCAAAGTTGCTTTATCTGTTGGATGATGTTTTCGGTCAAATAGCTTAGTTAACCAGTACGTACAAGTAATTTTGTGTTATATACTGTAATGTATTGTCAACAATTCGTTTTTAAGCAATTTCATTGAATTTTTAGTATTGTTTACAATATTTTGAGATTGAAATTTGACATTCACTTTTAACCGAGTTTGATCCTTTTACATACATAGCTTCACGCCAGTTCCCTTCCGGGGTAGGCACGAACAACAGAGCGCCATTCAGGCTTGTTCTGAAACACCTCACTCGCTTCTTTGACGTTCATAGCTCTTGTCATGCACGCTCGTCTTGATAATTTTATATTATATTATATTTATTTAGATATGACATCTGTTATTTTATCGGTTTCAGGTATCCTAGAGTAATGTTCAGCGCATTGTGGATGAAAATATGAAGAATTAGAATACCGGAAAAACAAGAAAGGTTGACACAAGAAACAAATAGTTGATTCCAATCGCTTCATTCGTCAGAATGTTCATTTTCATATAGTGCGAAAAAAGTACTAACTCTGCGAAAAATGTTGGCAGTCGTGATGGAAGATTTAAATGTTGATAACAGTCATGAGTATTTAAGAATTTTTAATTTCAACAGGTTATAAAAAGACTGACAATCATAGAATAATCAGAGCCATAGAAAGTTATCCTTTAACATTGTGAAGAATAACCTATAGTTATTTAACTTATCAACCTTAGTTGTTGATATTGAAGTTTTATTATCAGCGAACGACGACGGGTGCAATATCTATAACGATGATTTAAGGTTCTGTAATATTGAGAAAAAAGTTTTCGGAAACCCATTTTTGTTTTAAATTTTGAGCTTCCATTTTAGATTGATATTGTTTCACAATAAAGTTCTTACTATTTCAATGACTTCTTTATTTTATTACTGCAACCACATTATCCTCTCACATTTATAAATCGCATTAGACTTGTAGGTTCATCCGTTTATATGTAGGAAACTGGAACACCAACGCGGACAACGGCACATTCGGGAGTTTAAGGGTATAATGGAAATTAAAAAATCAAAATAGGTTTAAGTATCAAGAATATTCTCGATCGAAGAGACTATAATAAAGATAATACTGTGTTGCTATATGGACGGTGTCGACTTCCTTTTTTCACAGTATACTTGACAAAGGGTATATACTATAAAATTTCTAAGAAAGTATGCATTATATCTTTTTAAATATAAACATAAACTACTGAATTGTTATACACTTGTAATAGCAAATCTTTAACTATTTAAAAGTACATTTCCCCGACCCAAAATCAAGTTGGTAAGAATTGACTTTTAAATACATTTTTTTAACATTCTAGCTGTTATAAAAATAACCAAAACAGCTCCATAACAAAGAGTATCTTTTATTTTATTATAATTGTTGCTAATTTATATCATGCAGACTAATTGGAAATAAAACAAAGATATGAATTTGATATTTTATATTTAGCAGTTTATTCCAGGATGCCAATGCAGAATAATAAACCTTCGTTAAAGACAGCAAGCAATGGTAGTATTTAATCCTTTTTCCCTCTGTATGGATGACGTTTTCTGCAAAAAATATGCTAAATTAAAAATTTCTTATCACATTTATCAATTCCTCGTATTGATATTAAAGCACTAACTTAGTAAAAATATTAGATGATAAATAATAAGTTGAGATGAACTTGTATATAATTCTGATTAAATAATCTTTAATAGTGCAGTGATCTAGTCAAATGTACAACTTATACGAAATCAGCTTTTAAATGCACAAACGAAACAAAAATCTACCAATGCTACCAAAAACGGTAATTTTTAATTTTCTTCTTTCACATTTACAGGTGGCGCTGTAGTAATGTATACATATTACCTAACGACTTTTGAAAATAAACGTACGCTGGGATGGTAAGAGTGTAAATTCCAAACTTCGTATTGATATCTTCGAGATGGAATATGCCCTCGACATATTCCTTATCGGCTGGGACGGCGGGCGTTTCAAATACCAAGTTCATGATATAGTCTTCAACGCAGCTATTCAGAAAAAAATTCATTATTACAGGACGCAATATAAATTAAAATTATGAAAAGACGAGAATTTGTATGTATTCGCTATTTAACTAATGCAAATATAAATTCGTAGCATATTAATACTGTTCGGTTTACAATCGCACAAATCCCGCTTGTCAGCACTTTCATTTTATACATTGTATCAGTTCAGTACGCAAACGCGCTCCGACGCGTGCTATCATCTTTAGATTCAATAAACGATACTCATTAGACATCGTATTTACCTTGAAACAATCAAACTACAACAGCCAAGCGGTCCCAATAAATTTTGGTCACCCGGATTAAATACTTTGCCGTTAGAACTGGTGTTATTAATTTACATAATATTTATTAGAAATTATTATTAAATTGTCGATTAACGTAATTACGATTAAGAAATTATTTTGAAATGCTAATTATTTCATAAGCTTTCCACATCCGAGGCAGAACGGATAGACTCTTATGCTCTATTTTCTCTCTGGTTTTCATAAAAATTGCGATCATTTAAGAAAACAAATTTGGGTCTTTGGTCCAAAAACATAAAGCCGATTCCATAATAAAAAAAAAGAAAAAAATTGAACTCACTAAGCACAAGGCTGGTAAGGCACAAGCTTCTCAATCTTATTGGGCCTTAGGGTCTCAACAAATGGATCGGCAACGAGCTTCGTGGCTGGAGGGGGGGCCGGACCTTTACGAGCTTTCGGGGTTGGTGCTGGGGGCTGTTGTAATTAACAAACTGAATGGACAGGTGAAGTCAATCATATAATAAGAAAAAAGATTAAAGCAACTATTTAACGTGCTGTTACATTTTTTACTGGGAAATTGTGATTTTTACTATTCTTCGTCTATTGTACAGGATATAAGTACAGTGAATCCGCAGGGGGGCTTTGTGCCGAAGCCTTAGATGAGTAGCGACAACTCGAACCCGACTCCGGTGGGCCAAGACAAAGCCCCCCGCCTTCAAGCTTGTCTTAGCTAGCCAGCAGGGAGTGGAGATCGCTAGAGCTAAGACTCAAGCTCCAGGGGTGGAAGTGATAAATAGCATGACGTCGGCAGCAACTTTGGTGAACCTTTAGCCCACCTCTTAACACCCTCATACCCATGTTACCCCTCGCCAATTTGTACGGATTTTTTTTGGAATCCATGCAGAGAGTGGCGAGTCAGTGTCACCGTTTGCCCATGTTATCTATGTTCCTCGAACGTTGCGACGAGCAGACGCCAGAATCCCCATAGTCCAGATACCTAGGTCCACTAGCCCGTTCATATTAGTTCATCCCAAGTGTTGGCAACACCAACATAAAATATTTTTTACTAGCAACATTGTAGTTGCATTTTTGTTCTTTTTCCGTTGGGGTTGTAGCCGAAGGCAGACGCTCTCATTGGTAAAGTATTATTATTACAAGTTTTCACCAATTAACAGTGTTTAACTTCCACGAATACATCGACCTGGGTATCCTAGAACCGCCACCATCAGCGTGCGCCACAAATATATATTATATGCGCGATGAGCTGCGCGCACCAAGAGCCCGGTAATATTTTCTGATTTCCTAAACTAGTCCTACACTGACTAAGGCTTGTCCTTGGCTACATTTTTATATGATGTAAACAGGGATAATCGTCGGTCAGTGACACGTTTAGACACATTTAGATTAAATTTGTCAAGAGGCCTCTACGTGTAGATCTTTTCATGGTCCCACGCAAGCCCTACAAAATTCCGGGCCATTTTTATGGCCCGTGGATCTTCAGAGACATACATGTAGTATAGTGATAAAAGTGTATAAAAAATAATATCACCTTAACTGCTCCATAGCAAACTTCAATAAGACTCTTCACCTCTGCCTCTAAAATGCGGAGGAACTTGGTGACATTCCATTTAGTGCACTCCTTATGATTGCCGAGGAGTGAAAGTAATGGAGTACAGTCGCATCTAGCTAGTCTGGAATTTACAAATCAAAGTTTTGCTCAATCGGGTGTTACAAAGTACGCAAAAACGCCATTGGAGACTGGATGAGGAAAGCAAAGGATCAGGACATAGGTGTTTATTATTTAATGTAGTCAACTCATGGTAGCGCCATCTCTTGTTCAAACCTCAATACACATTCTTGATACATACATATTCCTTTTCTTTTTGTATAATAGTATGTCTATATATATATATACTTTTTTTACTGCAGTAATTCAGTAGACAGGCAGACGGCCCACTTGATGGAAAGCAGTTACCATCGCCTATGGACATTTGCAACACCAAAGGTGCTATAATGCGCTGCTGTTCTCCTAAGGGACACTGGAACCTGGTCACTAATGCCGTAACACAGCTCAAGGTTGTTATGGCGGCGTACTCTAGACCAAGGGTGGTAGTCAACCAGTCGGGCAAATACCCTACCACCTGGCAGTGGGTAGTTTTATTGCCTCTTACGACAGGCCGTCCGGGCGCAGGAAATTGTATTATTTCTCCGTCCCTGCACGAATAGATCTATTTCTGTCCCCCTAATTTTGCCTTGGAACTTGAAAGACTTCGCCATTTTGTCGTCGGATTCCTTTGCGGTGTTAAAAAGACAGACATGTAAAAAATATAAAGATTTTTGGCAAGTGCAGTAAGTTGTTGAAACAAACTAAATGGCGGCCGCCTTGAAAAGTGTTTGTTATTGTTTGAATGATCGGTTAAGGTGGTTTGAATTTCCGTACATGTGTGATGTCTGCGTCTAAGAACCCAAGGTGGACGTTCTTAGTCGACGGGATTTGTGTGATGTGAGTCTATTCAATTAATGTATTTAGTTTTGTTATACGACAAACATTTACACAACAACTGAAGGCAACAAAACTATACTGTTAGCTAAAGCGGTTTTTCTTTACCTGCGGATCCGCACGCACACACACACGGTACATACCGTCCCAACATATACAAAAAACTTAACTGCTACATGATAATATTACATGGACTACTTAAAATTTTTGCCATGCTATATGCAGGAATAAATTAAATCATTTACATGACGTAACAATCCCCATATTGTAGCATTCTGATAAAACCGCGAGAAGGGGAGTTCATTCCACAATTTGCACAGGTATGGCATGTAGGAGCGTACGCCATTTTTTATTTATTTATTAAATAGGGAACCCACCTTACAAGATCGTCGATACCTCTCAGCACTTTGGCTATAGTCGCGTCCGCGGCGTTGTTAAGCTCCAGTTTGCTCTGCGTGGCTGCTCTTTGGATATCCAACTGCTCGCGGACGCAAATCAACTTCTTATCTTGCATCTCTTCGCGAGCTTCGTTAATGTCCCGCTGGTCCACTGAATGGAGGAACTTACTTTTTATCCAAACATCAGAATATGTTTTAAATAAAAATATTTTTATGTCGCTTGCATTTGGACCGTTCGCTTCGAGGCATGGAGATTCCTTTTCTACTTTTTCTTCTCCACCTCGCATGGTCTCCGGTATTCCTATACTTTATCCGTGCAGGAATGGAAAAAGAATACTAATTCTTGCGGCTTTTTTTTATTGCAGGAGTTCAGCAGACAGGCAGACGGCCCACTTGATAGAAAGCGGTTACCATCGCCTATGAACATTTTCAACACCAAAGGTGCAACAAATGCGCTGCTGCTCTCTTAAGGGAGATTGGAACCTGGTCACTAATGCCGGAATACAACTAAAGGTTGTTATGGCGACATACTTTAGACCAGAAGTGGTAGCCATCCAGTCAGGAAAATGCCCTACCACCTAGCTGTGAGTTGTTTTGTCGCCTCTTACGACAGGCCGCCCCAACGCAGGAAATTGTATTCTTTCTCCGTTCTGTTTATAGTAAGAAACGGCAAAACAACTAAGTGTTAAGAAAATTTGCCCTTCAGGATGGCTATTACGCCTGGTCTAGAGTATGCTGCCATAGCAACATTGCCTTGCGTTCCGACATTAGTGATTCCAGTCTCCTACTCGAAGCCGGCAGCACATTGTTAACACCTCTAGTGTTCTACATATGATGACGATGGTAATCCGTACAGTATCAATAGGTTTCCAGCCAGTGAGCCGTCAGCCTATCTGCTGTTTCCCAGCAATAACAAACCCACTTCGGTTTTGTTACCTATGAGACTACTTCGTCTGGCGTCTTTTCTTTCCATAACACGATTCCAGCATATGGCTCAAATACTCATCAAGTTCCTATTTGGAAAGATCAAACTTACATATTCTTTGCCTAAATAACTCCAAGTCGCGCCGCATTATTATTGACTCCTGCAGCACCTCGCAAAGTAACACAAAGCATTGGAAGTTGTCTATTTCGGCATTGCCAAATCTATTTATGATGGTTAGCACACGGTCGGAACCAGCGTAGTCCTGGAAAGAGATACAATAAATTGTGATTAATTAAATTCAAGGAAGAATAAATGTTAGGAATTTATTATGGAGATATTTTAATAGATGTGTTGTAGTTATTACAACGCCAATTTTCTCTTATCGTGCACTGTTTGCTACACCTCCTTTAATTCTTCGAAAAGTAACTGTACAACTAACTTCTGTACTTGTATAGAAAAAAGAGCCCGAGGGACAAATAGGAAGCAAAAGAATTTATAGCAAGACGAGTTGCTGGGAAGTTTCTTGCCGTTTCAGCCCCTTAAACAGCGATAACATGTACGAAGCGGTTTACACTGTACATCGATTATGACGTAAACTTATTTCTAAACTTATCTGCATGATCTCCAAAGATATTCTCCAGTGGAACTGGAGTCAGAATAAAATCTTTTGAATTTGAATTCGATATAAAAAAATCCATTTGTAATAAGTCTTGCGATCCGTTACATAAATCCGGGCATCAACTTAGATTACTTACAAAAATCTCTTCAAGTAACGCGTCATGTCGGGCGATCTCTTGCTCGCAGCGCTGGATCTCTTCTTGCCTTTTAATCTCTTCTATCTCGTCCGCCTCACAGACCTTCCTGGAACCCTTCACTCGTAGGAACTCCTCCAGTTTGGCCAGATGGTTTAATTCACCCTCGTACGTTTGCATTTCCTAAAATAGAGGAAATATATTTATAAATTTACTGGCAGCGAAGATCTACTTTTAGATA